>JAVTVY010021041.1:0-72434 GCA_036873755.1 Hanleya hanleyi | reverse complement strand
GGTGATAAGTTTACTTCTCATGTATTAATTGAATAATATACGTGATCTTCTATGCTATGTTAGCTTTCTTTTTTCTTTTTTTTTCTTTTTTTTTCGTTTGTTTGTTTGTTTGTTTTTTTTGTTTTTTTGCCGGCTGTCAAAATTTGGGGGGGGCTGAAGCCCCCCCAAGCCCCCCGTTGTCTACGCCCTTGCACTAACTTAGGCATGCATGGTTACACCAATGTGTAATACCAAGGTGTGACCACACTCTGGTATGGTCACCTGAGAGCCGCATGGTCACACTCAGGTGTGGTCATACTCCAGTATAGTCACATCAGTCTACTTGGATAGGCCTACACTTAATTTTAATTACTCACCACTATAATCTGAACTCCTTGCATAGATGTTTGAAGGGCAATGCTCCAGTTGCTGTTGTTGATTTACGTCTGGCAGCATTGGCCTTCTTCGAGATAACATTCTGGCATAAAGTGATGCTGTTGGTGGCATAGCAGTATTGTAGATAATTCGGATTGGTACCAGCACCATGATGGAGCCCTCTTTGCTGTGAAAAATTAATTTCCAATATATCACTGTTGATGTAAAGAGGAATTAAAGTGTCCTTCAGCTGCACTGTAACAAGTCGGGTGAGTTCTTTGAATCCATGGACGAGATACTGTAAGACTTCTCTGGTCTCGGCAGACATAAGGTTACCTATAGAAGCAGCTTTTTCCCAGTCAACAAATCAGCACCGGGCCTTTTCCATCTCTAGTAACCTTTCATCACTGGTGTCTCGAATTGGACGTCTGTCTCTAAAGATTTTGACCAACACACTGGTTTGTTCCAGGAGAGAAATTGCTCCATCACATTTGGCACCCATTGCACCCAAACTTTCTCTGTATCGCCTCATCAGGTGTAACATATTGCTATCCAAAACTTCCTCGGCCAAATGGTTTCTCATTTTGTCTGCATTATTGGGATGCAAATGTTCATATGTCAGTTTATGGTGGATCGAAAGACCATGCTGTGTGTCCCATTCATAGGCTGCAAGGAATGTTTTCCATGTTATTTTCATACCATCATGACATAGCAGCCGTGTATGCCATTTTTCTCCTCCACTTTTTAAGATGTTATTTCTAATTTTTTTAAACAGATGTGATGGATCTGCGAGGATGATTATCGGGAGATTCATGGTGGAAAAGGGGTTAAAGACCGACATCCGGCATATTGAGGGATCTTGCATGAAATGTATCTTGATGAAGGCCCTGTTGTTCCAAGCCCCATCCAGACAGGTGTAAATAATGTTGAACCCCCATCTTTCCAATGCCTGTACAATATCCCAAAAGATGGAATAAATCTGTGGATCATTGGCTTGATTTGTCGGATAATGTGCCACTAAAAACTTGAACCCTGTCAGCCCATGGAACATGAACTGCAGAACATGGTTGGCCAGCTCATTTGTTTCACTGTTAGATGACATAACCTCTGCTTCTGTGCCAAGGTCTGAGAAGCCGATGAGGTGTGATTCCCCACCTCTTCGTTTAATTTGGAGATCCTGTTGAATCGCCATCTCATCCAGGATTAGTCCACCCATGTAGCCATGTTTTGGTAGATTTTTATGCTTGGGCTCCATGTGCATCCATTTGAGCATATCTTCATTGATACCAGACCCCTGTTCAACTGAATTTTTAAACCTACTGAGAGTTACTGTAGAGGGTAGAACAAAACCACCATTTTGTGCTAGCTGATCATATGCTCTTGGACTCCTTGTCCATATGGACAGGGCCAACTGAATAATGGTGTTATCCCACCTCCTGCCATGGGCATTTTCCCTACTAGAATTAAATAGTTGACATCTGATAAGGTCAAGTTGTTCACTGCTCAAATAAGGTGCATTAACTTTAAGGGAGTTGATCACATCATCCACACTGCATGGATGAGAAGCGGTGTGACTGTCATTGTTATATTGGAGTTCTTCGGCCGTCTGAGTCATGAATTCACCAGAACTGTTGCTGTCAGAATTAATTTGTTCATCAATTTTGTCAGTTTTATGTAATTGTCGACAGGAAGTACATGATTCTATGCATTTAAACCTCCAAATTTCAACACTTTCTCACAGTTTGAGGAATATGCAACAGTTTCATTTTCATGGTTTTCTGTAGAATACAGTTTTCCTTCATACCACTGCCAATCAATTCAATTGGTACACCACTACAAAATCGAATAGATTTCAGTATTGCAAAGGCAGATAAGAGTGAAGTTGTGTTCATTTGCACTGAATTTATTCCGCTGTGCACAAGTGTTCCTCCTACAGAAACCTGAAGATCTCCCACGGCAGATATTGTTACCTCCATATACACTCTGTTTCCATTGCACACAAGTCCTGTTGATTTTCCAAGCCTTATGAGGTTAGGCACTTGCTCCATAACAAAATAATCAGCTGGAATTAATTTGTGAATCTCATTGAATAATATTTCATGGCCATCCAATGTTCTCTTCTTGAGTCCAAAATACACAGAGCAGGTTTTAATCCAATTACCTCGCTGTCTACGTTTGCTTTTTCTCACACTGGGGAAACCGTTTATGGTGGGCGCCAAGATCCTCTAGGATCTCTCGTTTGTTACGGGATCACAAACAAACATATTTGCATATATCAGTGCAGAGAAACATTATTTTTGCATTATATTTAGTGCATATTGTAGCGATAAAGCTGTCGCTAAGCTCAAGTCCAATCTAAAATGCGGATGATCTATGTCAGTATTCAGTAAATGAAAATGTAGGGCGTTGGAGATAAAACAATAACGTCTTATTCCACCATACACAGATTCAGAGAACAGAGAGACAGACAACCAATACCAGAATTTTGGTATCCCAATAAAATAATTTGCAGGCTGTAGTCGAATACGGTTTCAATAGTAGTCCGTGTTTCCCCGGCTGTCCAAGATTTCATGGATGATCACTGTGCTATTAACGTGTGGCTGCAGTTGAATACTGTTTCATTAGTATTCTGTGTTTTCTTGGATGTCCAAGATTTCATGGATGGTCAGTGAAACTATTAATTTATGGCTGCACTATAACACTGTTTCATTAGTAATCCATATATCAGTAGCGTGCAGAGAGGAATAAACTATGCAACCTTTATGATCAACAAGTCTTGAACTACATCCAACCACTGTTTGTCATGCAAAGCCTAGCCAAGGTAATACATTATTCTAACTTCGTTTATGCGAATAGATCATTCAACTCCATTATTGCAAGATATGCAGCACAAAATCCATGGCCATGTGACACAAACTAAGTATTTCACTCAACAACGACATTCAAGTATAAACTACAGACAGACTGCAGATGAGTTCAGAATACTCGATACCGCTGGTAATTATCTGATTGAACTATCAGTAATAGAACCGCAATCAGAGAACACCAAGTGAAATATTTTATAAGGATAATAATTTGTTTAATTAAAGCTTAAGCTTAGTTAAAACAATACAAATGTAGACACAGTAAATTTATTTGCTTGTCTTACTATTTCCTACTTAAGGTAAACACGACCCCAATTCTTAGTTCAATGAATATTCAACACTTCACATATTCGGTAACACATGAACAAGTTCACCTACAATTGAAGATGTGATGTGACAGTTAAACTAAAACTTCATATAATGATGAATATTGTAATATATATAACAGGTACATTGTATCACACATATAAGAATTGGTCGCTTACGAGTTTCACGGCATCAAATATACACAACATAACTCTATCTGCCCTGGGCTTTTTGGGACGTATCCTGGCCTGGGGGGGGGGGCGAAATGGCCTTCCCCTAATTATTTTTCTTACCCCTTGTGCTAGGGAACTGAAACTTACCACACTATACCCTTGGGACAAGATCTACCAGAAAATGTAAAAACAAATCCAAGATGGACGCTTTGATGACGTCAAAGTGATGTCATTTTCAAAAGGGCACTTGTTGGTAGATTTTTCTGTCGGAGTTTCCGAATTTTTTATTTGTGCAATTTCTCCGCCAAAACTGCATGATAAATTAGTAAATATAAATGTGATGTGAAATAAAATAGTTTTTGCCCACTTTTCGTCGCGGAAAAGCAGAAATTTTGAAGAAATATGACAAAAACATCACTTTTCTGGTACCCCACTTGATCACCATCTTGAATTTATCCACGATCCTCTACTCGGGGGTTTATGCAAATAGGCTAAAATGATCCCAATATGATAAGCTATAAAGTCAAGGAGTTTCATATCTCTATTTTTTGTCGTTCCGGAGATAGCACAGAAAGTGTGGTAGGGAAACTATTTCGCCCCCCCCCCCTCCCAAGGCCAGGTAGGGCTACGGCAATACATACCAAAAGTCCACTTACAACAGTGGATAGAAATTCAATACTTCAAAGTTATAGGGTATCAAGAAAACATGACTTCCCAACTACTCCCGGTCGAGGAAAGGATTCCCTGGGTGGAATTCTGCGGTCATACCTGGGCCATTAACCCTGCCTTCTTTGGAATGGGACAAGGGGGCCTGTCTTCGTGGAGATTTCTGTCTTACCCTCCTTCAGTCTTCATTCCCCAAATGACTATCATTTGGTGAACGTTTTTCCGTAACTTCTGCGGGTTCCTGTTCAGGTACAGTTCTTCAGGCTTCTCGAAAAGTGGTTTGGTGGTCTGACAGGTACAGTTCTTGTAGGCTTCTCGAAAAGTGGGTTGGTGGTCTGACCATCTGTGTCCTCTGATTTTATAATTCTGCGAACCAGGCCCATAACATCCCATCTTCTCATCCTTTATCACTGTCTCGACCTTATTTATCAGAAAACAGAATCCTTCAGTTTGGAGTTGCAAGGCATTTGTTAAAGGAACCTGGGAGTCCAGGACTCCTTGTACCACCCCGCGGATAATACCAGTTTCGCTATTAACGGTCTGGTCAAGATTTAAACCACAATTAAGGGGCCATAGGGCGACTTTGTCCTATCTAACTTCAAATCTACCTTCAGACGAGCGAGTGATGACGTAAATCTGTCCAAAATACTGATCATCTGGCCTTGGGTAGCTTGCATGCGTTTCATTTGAACGGCAACCCCACTAAAATGAACATAGGTGGCTGTCAGCTGGGAGACCAGTGGTCGTAGATCTTGTTCAGGTGGAATTCAATGGTTCCGGGACCCAGGCCCCAGTAACAACGGGACTAGCAACTCAGTGACGTCTGAAATACAATTGGAAGTGAAGTCAGAAATGAAATCGGAACCTACAACGCATATAACGGAGGTGGGAAGAGCTGCCGACATACTGACAGAGCCACATGACCTCACAGTGTAGTCTTCTAGTTAACATATTCTAAACCACATACCAAGAATCTAACGATTCGTGATATGTGTTGTATCTCAGGTACACTTTTATTGTAAATGTTCATGTGGCAACTTGGATGACATGACCACACGGCCCCTAGCACCGGCATAAGCGATATTAGATACAAATCTAGACAGCTATGATGGAAATGCTGTGACAGTTCGTATATTGGTAATTGGTGAGCTATGTCGCTGTGACAAATCGTACACTGGGGATTGGTGAGCTGTGTCGTCGTCAGATGAAAATGACGGCATGTTACACAAAAGACTAATCTGTAAGGCCCGATGTCGACCCAGCATCAACTTCCCACAATGCCAACATAAATTAAAGACCAAAAGGTCTGAACAGGATGCGGACCTCGGGTTCAAAACGTCCACCAGCAGAATCTCGCCACATACAGGTAAAAATTACAACACATATAAGGGAAGCGGAAAGAGGTGCCGACATACTGACAGAGCCACATGACTTCACAGTATAGTCTTCTGGCTAACTTATTCTAAAGCACATACCAAGAATCTAACGATTCGTGATATGTGTTGTATCTTAGGTATGCTTTTGTTGTACCTGTTCACGTGGCAACTTGGATGATATGACAACACGGCCCCTAACACCGGCATAAGCGGTATTAGATACAAATCTAGACAGCTATGATGGAAATGCTGTGACAGTTCGTATATTGGTAATTGGTGAGCTGTGTCGCTGTGACAAATCGTACACTGGGGATTGGTGAGCTGTGTCGTCGTCAGATGAAAATGACGGCATGTAACACAAAAGACTAATCTGTAAGGCCCGATGCCGACCCAGATTAACTTCCCACAATGCCAGCATATATCAAAGACGAAAAGGTCGGTACAGGGGGCGGGTCTCGGGGACGAAACATCCACCAGCAGAATCTCTTCTGAATTTTTTTGTTTGACGGAAGATTCGCCAGGCGTGGAAGGAAGAGGCCATAACGACTCAGCTATTTACCTCATGTTGAGGTGTTTTACCCCATATTGAGGCGTTTACTTCATCAGACGTCCACGATGTGCACAATGTTCATCCAGTAACATCAGATGAGTCAATTTTTCTCACCTCTTGCACATTGCTCCAATTTATTACCGGTACATGATAGGATTCTGCTGATGGAGGGTTAATACCCGAGGCCCGCCCTCTACACATGTTTCTCGACAAATATATGTAGGTTTACTGTTTTGGTGGGAAATTTAAGCCGTAAGGCTGCGGGCATTACAGGTTAGTTTTCCTGTGTATTCTTCATTTATCAGTTTTCCCTCCATGGTCAGGCGTTTACTCCATCAGACATCCACGAAGCTCATCCATTAACATCAGATAAGTTGTTTGAGCTCATCTATCATCGCAGTTCCCGAGCTAGCGTATCTAATTCCGCTTAAGCCGGTTCAAGGGGCAGTGTGGATACTTCACTCTCTTCATATGAACATCTGCAATAAACGAGCGGCTGAAATACTTAGACTACATCCAAGAATCCACCGAATTCTCGAATCCGAATGTTACGTGTCGACGAATGCTTTCATTCAGAGTCATATGGTTGCCTTTTAGTCGCCAGAGATCGTTTTCCCACAGCTTGTATATCGCTCCAATATATTATCTGCATATGGTAGGATTCTGCTGATGGAGTGTTAGTCCGCGAGGCCCGCCCTCTGTACATGTCTCTCGACAAATATACGTAGGTTTATTGTTTTTGTGGGAAATTTAAGCCGAACGACGTCGGGAATTACAGGTTAGTGTTCCTGGGTATTCTTGCATTTACCAGTTTTACGGCATATTTACGCGTTTACTCCTTCAGGCGTCCACGATGCTCATTCATTAACATCAGATGAGTTATTTGAGCTGATCTGTCATAACAACTCCCAATTTACGTATCTAATTTCGCTTAAGTCGGTGCTAGGGGACGTGTGGATACTGCATTGTCTCCACATGAACAGCTGCGATAAAAGCGCGGCTGAGATACTAAGGCTACATCCGAGAATCCACCGAATTCTCGAGTCTGAATGTTACGTGTCGCTTTTTATGGTTTCTTTTTAGTCGCCAGACGTCGTCAATATTTCCAACCTCTTTCATATCGCTTCAATTTCTTACCTGTATATGGTAGGATTCAGCTGGTGAACTGTTATTCCCCGTGGCTCGCTGTCTGTACATGTCTCTCGTCAAATATATGTAGGTTTGGAAAATTAAGCCGTACGACGTCGGGCATTACAGGTTAGTTTTCCTGGTTATTCTTGCATTTACCAGATTTACCCCATGTTCAGGCGTTTACACCATCAGACGTCCACGATGCTCATCCATTAACATCAGATGAGTTGTTTGAGCAGATCACAGCGCCCGAGCTAGCGTATCTAATTCTGCTTAAGACCGTAATATGGACCGTGTGGGTACTTTATTGTCTCCACATGAACAGCTCAAATAAAAGAGCAGATGAGATACTAAGGCTACATCCGTGAATCCACCGAATTCTTGAGTCCGAATGTTACGTGTCGATGAATGCTTTCATTTAGAGTGATATGGTTGCCTTTTAGTCCCCAGGCGTCGTCATTATATTCCGACTGCAGTTTCGAACGTAATACTATTCCTAGAATATTCCTTCTCAAGAAATACTGTTTTCAAATGACAGACTGATATATATACAAGTACAGGGCACAACGGTCGCTAGACGACGTGCCTGGCTTGAACAAGCAGTGACTTGATAACATGCTGACATTAATAGAAACAGTTGGTCACAATAAGAGAGATTAAAAGGGATAATTCAAATAAGTACAACACATGCAATAAACAATAATCAAAATCAAACATAATTGGTCTGTGAAGCAGAGGTGAGTATTTTCAGGATGTGACATGCTCCAACAGTTTGATAAATACGTACTTCCCCACCATTTCGTCTGCCGGCGGGTCGGCTACATGAAGGGACATGTGACACAACTCTTGTGACACAACGTCACAAATCGACAATTGTAGACTACTGCATGTTTCGATCCAAGGGAGATCATCAGGATTCAGACACTTTCGAAGTTTCAACTTTACTGCGCGGACCGGATCCCTTCAGTATTAAGTATTGTACCATCTTACTATTTTGGAGCAAGGTATCTTAAAAGAGATATCTCAAGCTAGCCCAGTAAACAGAACAGAATTAGCATTCGTTCCTAATTATAAAATCTTAAGTATGTTTCATAGCTCATGCCAAAGTGTCAAAGAGATTTGTCTTCGCTTCCAGTACCCAATGATGACACGTGCAAAGAAATAAATAGAATAAAAATACTACAAAACGAAGACGAAGGATCCTCCGTACATATACATTCACTTTCACACTAACTTTGCTCATTTCTCTTGTACTATAACAACCGACATAAGAACAGTTTCTAGAAATCTTGAAACGCCTGAAACTTAGAAAGATTATATCTTGGTGTTTTCCAGTGTCCCTTTTCCGATCTTTTTCGCTCAGATTCGAAATTCTGTAAACAAAATTGCAAATCAGTCGTTCGTTCTTAGTAACAATGGACGAAAAGATCCTCTTGTTATTAGATTACAATTATCGGACAATGGTGGGCACCAAGATCCTTCAGGATCTCTCGTTTATTACGGGATCACAAACAAACATATTTGCAGATATCAGAGCAGAGAAACATTTGTTTTGTATTACATTTAGTGCATATTGTAGGGATAAAGCTGTCGCTAAGCTCAAGTCAAGTCTAACATACGGATGATCTATGTCGGTATTCAGTAAATGAAAAATGTAGGGCGTTGGAGATAAAACAATAACGTCTTATTTCCACCATACACAGATTCACCCTTTTTATTCATATGCTGATCCTGCACCAGATATCTCGAGAATAGAGAGACAGACAACCAATACCAGAATTTTGGTATCCCAATAAAATAATTTACAGGCTGTAGTCGAATACTGTTCCAATAGTTGTCCGTGTTTTCCCGGCTGTCCAAGATTTCACGGATTATCACTGAACTAGTAACGTGTGGCTGCAGTTGAACTGTTTCATTAGTATTCTGTGTTTTCTTGGATGTCCAAGATTTCATGGATGGTCAGTAAAACTATTAATTTATGGCTGCACTATAACACTGTTTCATTAGTAATCCATGTTTCTCTGATGTTCCTGATTTTATGAATGATCACTGGAACTATCAGTGTGTGGCTCTTTCAATAATCCACGCTTTCATCGATAACCACTGAAACGATTACTGGGTGACTGTAGTAGAATACTGATTCAATAAACCATGTTTCCTTCTCTGTCCAAAATTTCATGGGCTAGCCCGAGATTTCATGGAGTAATGATGATTTTAACAGTTTCGAGACCCAAATAATTCTTCCAACATGGTTTCTTCGTTATCTGGAATTTAATAGATTCCTTTGCATAATTTTGGGGTAGACGATATAGGCTTATTTACATTCAGTTTGACAGCCACTCCATGAATCCTGGGAATGTCTCAAGTTCTTCAGGGAGTCAAAGCAGGAGAATGAAACCAAAACGCAGAACCATTATCATCTCGACAGCCAGTAGCATTAATTCCAATGTTTCATCATACCTCTGGTAAATTATTGTAAGCTGCATGGAGCAGTCCGACGGAGTCTTCTTAGAAGAGCTGTGAACTTGTCCGTGAGGAAAGCGAAATTCCCGCTTATATGCACGTCAGCACGTTATTATCTAACCCATAATGTTCAAACACTAAAATGGCTCTATAGATAAAACTGGATCTTCGAAGTTACTCCATGTTCCTAATAGATATTAAATATAGTTTACATGGTGATATTGTATTATTGAAGATACTCTTTTGGCTTTATCAAAAATATAATATCACTATATCACTTAGTAGGGTCAAAATCTCAAATCACGTGACCAACCTCTGGCAAGTAAAGTTTTGTGGTTGAATTTGGTACTTTAGGGTATTTGTCGCAAAATAAGCCCCCATGCCGGTCTGGAAAATCTGGGCAGACTCCAGTAGGGCGAGAAATCCAAAATGGCCACCGGCTGCCATATTGAAAATTAACTTTGTAACCAAAGGGTCTACAAATCTCAAATCTAGACTACACTACAAAACTCGCCTCTACGATCCTCGCGCGCCATGTGGACGCTACTACCATCATTTGTGTCAATGATCCCTACGACCACAGTAAATCCATCAAAGACGATGAGCGCGAGTTGCGCATCCAGGGTCAAGGTCATATCCCCAATATCTTCATGAAGTCAGGTGACAAGTTTCCCTCAGCCCGAGAGTTTAAGTGCAGCGCAAGCAAGAAGGTACGTCTCCAAACCCTGATCAAGACTCGACTCTCTGAAATTGCCCAGTCCATCAATCAGGAGCTACTGTACTCGGTCGGCGAGGAGTGCGCGAGCCTCTCATCTGGCAATGCCAAAGATAACCTGGGCTTCAGTCAGTGTGAAGCTGACACAATCATGCTGTCGTGCTACACGGCGTTGAGGTCACCTGGTTACAGCAAGCCAGTGATCATCGATGCAGAGGACACTGGCGTGTACATCCAGGCACCTGCCATTTCACATGATGTCTCTGGCGTTATCTGCATGAAGAAAAAGAAGGAACTGCTTTGCTGCAGAAGCATGTGCTCTGAAGATGACATCGCCAAATGCATTATCCAATTTCATGTCATGACTGGCTGCGATGCCAACAGCTGCTTTTATGGTCATGGCAAAACGTCCCAAGTCCTACGTCATTCGCTACGTGTATGGTGATTTATGTAGTTCTTCTCTTGATCTGACCCGAGCAGCTAGGTGGAAAATGCAGAAGAAATGTCTAATGCGCCTGCCTCCTGATGATGACAGTCTAAAACAGCACATAATGCGCGCCAACTTCTTGGCCTACATTCAATGCCACCCTGGGCTGAGAAGACATCCCTCCCCTATCGGTCATGGCTGGGAACTAATAAATGGCTGCTGTAGACCAGTGCGTCACTCAAAACCTGCCCTTCCTCTTGAATTTGCAGTGCCCTTGCCTTCACAAACTGGTGATGATTCTGACTCAGATAGTGAATCTGAGGCATCCGATGCGCTAGGCTCTGAGTGGGACGTCTCCTCAGATGATTCTGACTGAATGCCAAGTCAGTGGGGTCGCCTTCATCTCAATGAACAAGTGCTCGATGATAATGCTAGTTCATTATCAGGCTGTATCAGGCCATTCAGCTTGAATTTATCTGATTTTTGTTTTAACATGAGAGTAAATAGCCTCAGTGCTTCACCTTTGTTATTATTTCTTTTTGAATATATATAACTTGTCTGTACTCTGCATAGCGGCATTGTAACACATTTTAATCCAGGAAATGTGCACAATACTACTTTGAATAATAAATATGTATTCAATTTTTAATTGTTTATTTCGTTGTGAAGGAGATAACGTATATGATTATCGGTACAGAAATTGTCTTTTTGTCTCTATGAATGGCTGCCATCTTGGATTGGGTTGTCATGGAGACCTCTGGTCACAAAAACAGTATCGGAAATGGATTCCTCGCCATAAAATTAGTCGAAAAAGAGGTAATATTGTGATTTCTAGACACTTTGGTTAAAAAGTTAATTTTCAATATGGCCGCCGGTGGCCATTTTGGATTTCTCGCTCTACTGAAGTCTGCCCAGATTTTCCAGACCGGCTTGGGGGCTTATTTTGCAAAAATACCCTAAAGTACCAAATTCAACCATAAAACTTTACTTGCAAGAGGTTGGTCACATGCAATGCCTAGCCAAGGCGAATAGATCATTCAACTCCATTATTGCAAGATATGTAGCACACAATCCATGGCCATGTGACACAAACTAAGTATTTCACTCAACAACGACATTGAAGTATAAACTACAGACAGACTGCAGATGAGTTCAAAATACTCGATACCGCTGGTAATTATCTGATTGAACTATCAGTAATAGAACCACATCAGAGAACACCATAAATATTTTATAAGGATAATAATTTGTTTAATTAAAGTTTGAGTTTAATTAAAACAATACAAATGCAGACACAGTAAATGTATTTGCTTGTCTCACTTTTTCCTACTTAAGGTAAAAACGGCTCCAGTTCTTAATTCAATGAATATTCAACACTTCACATATTCGGTAACACATGAACAAGTTCATCTACAATTGAAGATGTGATGTGACAGTTAACCTAAAACTTCAAATAATTATGAATATTGTAATATATATCAGGTATCACACACATAAGAATTGGTCGCTTACGAGTTTCACGGCATCGAAAATTCAAGATGGCCGCTTTGATGACATCACAGTAACGTCATTTTCAAAAAGGGCACTTTTTGGTCGATTTTTCTGTCGGATTTTCCGAATTTTTTATTTGTGCAATTTCTCCGCAAAAAAATGCATGATAAATTAGTAAATATTAATGTGATGTGAAATAAAATAGTTTTTGCCCACTTTTCGTCGCGGAAAAGCAGAAATTTTGAAGAAATATGACAAAAACATCACTTTTCTGGTACCCCACGTGACCGCCATCTTGAATTTACTCATGATCCTCTACTCGAGGGGTTATGCAAATAAGCTCAAATTGACCCCAATATGATAAGCTATAAAGTCAAGGAGTTTCATATCTCCATTTTTTGCCGTTCTGGAGATAGCGCAGAAAGTGTGGTAGGGGGCCATTTCGCCCCCCCACCCTCCCTAGGTCAGGTAGGGCCACGGCAATACATATCAAAAGTCCTCTTACAACAGTGGATAGAAATCTATCATTTCACAGTTCAAGGGTATCAAGAAAACATCACTTCCCCACTACTCCCGGTCGAGGAAAGGATTCCCTGGGTGGACTTCTGCTGTCATACCTGGGCCAATAACCTTGCTTCTTTGGAATGGGTACGATGGGCCTGTTTTCCTGGATATTTCTGTCTCACCCTCCTTCGGTCTTCATTCCCCACATGACTATCATTTGGTGACCGTTTCTTAGATTCCGTAACTTCTGCGGGTTCCTGTTCAGGTACAGTTCTTGTAGGCTTCTCGAAAAGTGGTTTGGTCTGACCATCTGTGTCCTCTGACTTCATAATTCTGCGAACCAGGCCCATAACATCCCATCTTCTCATCCTTTATCACTGTCTCGACCTTATTTATCAGAAAACAGAATCCTTCAGTTTGGAGTTGCAAGGCATTTGTTAAAGGAACCTGAGAGTCCATGTCTCCTTGTACGACTGCGCGGATAATACCAGTTTGGCTATTAACGGTCTGGTCAAGATTTTTAACCGCAATTAAGAAATCATAGGACGACTTTGTCCTATCTATCTTCAAATCTACCTTCAGACGAGAGAGTGATGACGTAAATCTGTCCAAAATACTGATCAGCTGGCCTTGGGTATCTTGCATACGTTTCATTTGAACGGCAACCTCACTAAAATGAACATAGTTGGCTGTCAGCTGGGAGACCAGTAGTCGTAGAACTTGTTAAGGTGAAATTCAATGGTTCCGGGACCCAGGCCACAGTATCAACGGGATTGGCAACACAGTGACGTCCTTAATCGGAAGGGACGTCTGAAAGGGAATTGGAAGTGAAGTGAGGAGTGAAATCGGATGCTACATCACATATTAGGGAAGTGGGAAGAGCTGCCGACATACTGACAGAGCCACATGACTTCACAGTGTAGTCTTCTAGTTAGCCTATTCTAAAGCGCATACCAAGAACCTAACAATTCGTGATATGTATTGTATCTCAGGTACGCGTTTATTGTACCTGTTCACGTGGCAACTTCGATGATATGACCACACGGCCCCTAGCACCGGCATAAGCGGTATTAGATACAAATCTAGAGAGCTATGACGGAAATGCTCTGACAACTCGTATATTGGTAATTGGTGAGATGTTTCGCTGTGACAACTCGTACACTGGGATTGGTGAGCTGTATCGTCGTCAGATGAAAATGTCGGCATTTAACACAAAATACTAATCTCTAATCCCATGTCGACCCAGCTTCAACTTCCCACAATGCCAGCATATATCAAAGACGAAAAGGTCTGTACAGGGGGCGGATCTCGGGGACGAAACGTCCTCCAGCAGAATCTCGCCAAATACAGTCTTCTGAATTTTTCTGTTTGACAGAAGATTCGCCAGGCGTGGAAGGAAGAGGCCATAACAACTCAGCTATTTACCCCATGTTGAGGTGTTTTACCCCATATTGAGGCGTTTAGCATCAGACGTCAACGATGTTCATCCATTAACATCAGATGAGTTGTTTGAGGTGATCTATCATCACAGCTCCCGAGTTAGCATATCTAATTTCGCTTAAGCCGGTGCTAGGGGCCGTGTGGATAGTTCATTGTCATTGAAAGCTACATCCAAGAATCCACCGAATTCTCGAATCTGAATTTTACGTGTCGACGAATGCTTTCCTGTAGAATCATATGGTTGCTTTTCAGTCTCCAGACGTCGTCACTTTTTCTCACCTCTTGCATATCGCTCCAATTTATTACTTGTACCCTCTGTACATGTCTCTCGACTAATATATGTAGGTTTATTTTTTGGGTGGGAAATTGAAGCCGCACGAAGTCGGGCATTACAGGTTAGTTTTCCTGTGTATTCTTGCATTTACCAGTTTTACACCATGTTCAGGCGTTTACTCCTTCAGGCGTCCACGATGCTCATCCATTAATATCAGATGAGTTGTTTGAGCTGACCTATCATCACATCTCCCGAGCTAGCATATCTAATTCCGCTTAAGCCGGAGCTAGGGGCCGTGTGGATACTTCATTGTCTCCATATGAAGCGCCGTAGTAAAAGCGCGGCTGAGATACTAAGGCTACATCCAAGAATCCACCGAATTCTCGAATCTGAATGATACGTGTGATATGCTTTCCCGTAGAGTCATGTGGTTGTTTTTCAGTCGCTAGACGTCGTCAATTTGTCCCACTTCTTGCATATCATTCAAATTTATTGCCTGTATATGGTAGGATTCTGCTGGTGGACTGTTAGTCCCCGAGATCCTCCCTTTGTCCATGACTCTCGACAAATATATTTAGGTTTATTATTTGGGTAGGAAATTTAAGCCGTACAACGTCGGGCATTACAGGTTAGTTTTCCTGTGTATTTTTGCATTTACCAGTTTTACCCCATGTTCAGGCGTTTACTCCATCAGACGTCCACGATGCTCATCCATTAACATCGGATGAGTTGTTTGAGCTGATCTGTCAGCACAGCTCCCGAGCTAGCACATCTAATTCCGCTTAAGCCGGTGCTAGGGGCCGTGTGAATACTGCATTGTCTGCACATGAACAGCTGCAATAAAAGCGCAACTGAGATACTAAAGTTACATCCGAGAAATCGGCTCGAGTCTGAATGTTACGTGTCGACGAATGCTTTCCTGTAGAGTCATATGGTTGCATTTTAGTCGCCAGACGTCGTCAATTTTTTTCACTTCTTGCATATCGCTCCAATTTCCAATTTCCACTCCTGGTCCAGTTGAGGCAGGTCCGTTTCCTCCTGAGTTTCTACAAATATATTTCTACTATTAGTAGCATCACCACAAATATTGACGTTCGTAAGTCTTGAATCAAATCCTCGAACAAACTACGGGCGGCTGAGAATACACTTACTGTTGGAAGTGGTACAGTACTGCATGGTGGATCCTCTAGGATAACGCACTGATGGATTCTGGTTGAACTCGCTCTGTTCTTAACTCTCGTGTGTCGTCTGACTCCATCTGCAATTCAGTGTGACGCTCTGGTAAATCCAGCATGCCACGCAAATCAATCTACGGGTAGGCAACTATTGATCCATCAGAGGTGGTGACCGTTTTAAGAAATGATGATGACATTATAGGTTTGGGAGCTGGACCACGCTTTCAGAGGTTGTTGGCTGCTTTTCCGCAGTTCTTCTTGACAGTGACATCGAACGACATGTCGTATACTCAGTCACAAAATCATCACCATCAGACAGTGCCATATTGTAGAGCTGTATCAGTGGTCACCCAATGAAATCTTGGGGTTGGTCGCTATGATCCCCGTCCCGTTTAACTTAATCCAAAGCCCGTTTTCCCACTTTAGCCTAGTATCTCCTTCATATGGTTTGAGTTTGTTATGGTGCACTAGTCTTTTGTACCCTTTGGGTGCAGTCCACATTTAACACTGTTTCGCATAAAGTGGCCCCTCCCTAATTCCATAATAAGGAAGGTCTCCCGTGTTTGACAGCATGGGAATTCTTCCCTTTCTGCTGACTGATATCTATAGTATCACATTTCTCCAAACGAGGATATAACAAGTTCTTTGCGATCACACCTACGCGCCACTACAGACTTAATCGTGTCCGTAATTAAATATCTGGCAGGCCAAAATCCGCACTTTTTCGGAGAGCTAAAATTATTGATTTCCTTTATGGCGATAAAATTTCACCATGAACGAGTAGCTCGACCTCTTGTTTTTGCCATTTTAAAATGTCCGTTGGACGGGAAACACTTTAACCAGCATAAAAGGAAAATGATTTCCTGCGTTTTCTCTGGGTTGTGGGTCGAATTTGACACATTTTCATACATTTAATGGAGTTTTCCAGAAAAGTTGAAGGTTTAAGGAGGATTGCGCGTCTTTCCTTTTCAATTTCAATAGCTCACTTGCCTCCTGAAAAAATGGCATGAATATGCCGATTTAGAAAATATATACTTTAACAGGGTTTTTGTTAAAGATTGTACATCTATTTATGGTTGAAAGCCCGAAACCATGCCTGTTTTAGCAGCACACCATTTAGGTGTTGACAGCACCCTTAATTTAGGCTTCGTTGCGCAATTATAATACACGGTAGGCCAAATAGTGCATATTCTTCCACATTACAGTCGTTAGAAGCTCTTGTTTAGGCTTGTGCTGAATTTATATTGTACAGGATCGTAAATTTAATTTATCTTTGTCAGAAATGTTTCAATTGTATGCATCCTACATGATATGATACCATTGACCTGGCATATATGCAATTCATACCTAAACTTAATTACCTTCCCTTGGTTTGGCATATATGTTAAGAGAAGTGACTTGTATGTCTCATTATTGACAAGGTAAATGTCAAACTGATTAATTTCCAATACGGATATCGCCAATACCCTGATCTAAAACGAATGAGAGCTTACTATTCTGGTTTTGGCTCTTTTATCTCAAAGTTTGTACTCTCACCCCAATGTCTTGGAAAAGTCGGAATGCAAAATTATTGACATTTGGCTCGAATTTTAGCCATTTTAACATTTATTTGGCTACTCATGCCTCTTCGAAAGCTGGTCAACATTCCCGATCTTTATACATGAATTTGATTGTCACGGTTAAAGCGTAACGCTATGATATTCTTATCTTGCTTCTAAACTCCTGATTTTGAGCAACAATTGATAACAAAGATGGGGTAGGGGGAAAGTGATTGGCGAGATATCCCATAAAAAGGCATATTACAAACGAGTGTCGCATAGCAAGAAACTCGCGAATACTCCCAGATTTGCACTGCCTTGAGAACGGATATTCTGAGAAAACAACCCAGCCTCTAAGGGTGCAGTTCACACTTGTTACGGTTTCGCACAAATGGCCCCTCCCAAATTTCATAATGAGGAAGTTCGCCCGTTTGTTTGACAGCATGGGAATTCTTCTTCCCTTTCTACTCACTGATATGAATAGTATTGGACGTAACCATTCTCCGAATGAGTATATATCGATTGCTTGTTGATCACACATACGCGCCACTACACTCCGAGTTAATCGTGCCCAGAATTGAATATCAGGAAGGCCAAAATTCGTACTTTTACGGAGAACGAAAATAATGATTCATTTATGGCGATAAAATTAATAATAAACAAACGAGTAGCTCGACCCCCTATGTTTGAACATAGGGGATAGAGCTGCACGGGAAACACTTTAACCAGCATAAAAGAAAAATTATTTCAGAAGTTTTCTCTGGTTGTGGGTCGAATTTGACACATTTTAATGCATTTTATGGAGTTTTCCAGAAAAATGAAGGATTGAGGAGGATTGCACGTCTTTCTTTTTCAATTTCAAAAGCCCACTTTTCTCCTGAAATAATGGCATGAGTATGTCGATTTAGAAAATATATACTTTGACATGGTTTTTGTTAAAGATTTTACATCTATTTATGGCCAAGGGTCCGAACTCTGTAATAGTTACCCATCCCCAGTAAAGTACAGACTTCAGTTGCATTTCTTGGAGTGGGCCATTCCACACGTTTCTTTACGTTGTCCGGATTAGACAAAATTCTCTCCTGTGAAATGATGTGACGTACAAATTTGACCTGTCTTTTGAACAGCTTACATTTTGATGGCTTCAGCTTCAACCCAGCATCTCTTATCCTGGTAAGAACTTCGCACAATCTGTCCAGGTGTTCGTCGAAAGTCCTCCCAAATAAAATCACGCCATCCAAATAAATGAGGTACTTGATCACTCAGAGCTAATTCCATAAGCCTCTCGTTGTAAAGACCAAAAGGCATAGTGGTATACTCGAACAAAACATGTCATGTAACAAACGCTATTTTGGGACATCCTCTTTCTTGACAGGCACTTGATTGTACGCCGATGTTAAGTCAAGAGTCGAAAACCACATTGCTTCTTCTATGGCAGTCTTGGGTTCGAGGAAGAGGAAAAGCCTCTTTCCGCGTGACAACATTGTCGCGGCGATAATCAACGCATGAGCCTATTGTACCATTCTTCTTCCGCACCAGATTTATCGGTGAAGTTTCTCAAGGCTAGTGGAAGTCCACTCGGAGGCTGTCAAAAAGGCTTAGTTTCACCAAAATCTATGCTGTGCAATCTACAAGGTGTGTTAAACCTAAATCACACACGTGCTTGGAGAAACATCTTGAAAACCCTTCAACAACATTGTCACATCTGATTGTTTCGTGGAGTTCAATCCTTCCACCGTTTCTGCATACAATGGAGAGAGGTGTAATGAGATATTAGTAACACCATCACGGTTGCCCTTAGACGATGCTGTAGCTTCCACTCCCCAAGCGGCACCAAATACTTCTTGAGTCTCTGGGATGTTATTCAGCAGAACAAGTGTTGTCACAGTATCAAAATGTTCTACTTCGATTTCAAATTTAACATCTTCAGTCCTCACAGCTTCAACAAACCCCACCGTCTTGTTCTATGGATTTTGCGTCAGGAAACGCATCCAACACCCTAACTTTTACAGTAGTATGATCTGCAACATTCACCAAACACGGCGCGACAATCAAAGATTCCGCCTCTGTAAAATGTGGCAAAATCTGTATCAGGATTCCATAGTCATATATAGTTTCATTTTCGGTTCTATCTGCAAATGATCTGCAGCCTTAACTTTCCTAAGAGGCGGTGAAGGTATTTTCTCCAAGGAGATGATCACTTTTTTTCAAAATCAGCAGCCCTCCACTCACCAACAGATTAGCACGTCCTCTTGATCCCTTTTGCACAATGTCTGTCCCCAGCAACACATCATCCTCAAAGTTGTCGAGAGCTAATTCCCGCGCGAAGCGGTCCTATTATCGTGGTTGTAGGTCCAGTATCCACGGTGTATGTGACTTCCATAACCTGCAAGGTACCACTGATGTAAACACCTTCATACCTGGGCTTTTCCCTCGGCATGGTTTCAGGGTTGTTCTCTAAGTTGATGTGTTATCTGCAAAAATGTTGTCGGAGAGGCCTGTTTTACTCGGGACCGTCTCCTGGCCTACTGAGCCAATCCCTGGATGTTTGATGACTTGAATGCTCTCTGTTGTTCACCAAAGGCTGCATGTTGGAAATATTTGTTTTCACGACGTTGACCATTACCCATATTGGGCAAAACCAATTTGGCGGAGACATTTAACTGTCCCTAACCTGGTAGGTGCAGTCTCTAATGGAGTGATTTCCACCTTATCGAAAACATCCTGTGAACTATTTTCTGTACGGCAAATGGCTGAGTTGGAACAGCGGTCTTATTCTGGGGTGGAGTATGCTGAAACATCTTTTTGTAGGTACCCGGCTGTCGTGTGCTCTTTGAAAAGGACTCAATCTGAAGGTTCAGAGATTCAAACGTCTTCGAGAAGTCTTCTCGCAGCTTTAGTACTTCAGTTACACAATTATCAGTCTTTTCCTAGCAGGTGTTCTGTTCACTGCTGTTTCTTGCTTTCATCGACGAATTCTCCAGTTTTACATGTACCTTGTATTTATGGTAAGAGCTCACCAAATTTATCTGGAGTAGCCCATCCCCTCAGTGCAGCTACATCCTCGAATCGATTGTACCAGATCTCCCAAAGTTCACTACCTGTGAATAGAGGTAACTTGGCATTCTGGTTCTTCACTTTAATGACAAGAATATTAGACGTGCTTCATCACTGGATGAGACTTACGGTGCTCACCTCGTAGGGTCCCGTTTCTGGTGTCACTATCAGGTACCCACTATCATGGCTGCTCATCATCTTAGTTGCCTTACTGACTTCCTCGATAACACCAGTTAACTTCGCGGTCAACTCTGCCATACCCAGGTCCGACTGCATTGACTGCTTCCTTCCGTAAGTCCATTTGATATGTATCCATGGATGTTTCATGCGTCTGTTCAATATGAGTCGGAAGGCCCACTTTATTCTGGGTAAAATTTGCCCAAATCAGTTGTAGGTATACTAACCTTCTCCATACTTTTCAAGATATTCTCACGATGTAATGCGAGAAGATTGACCATGGACGACTGTGCCTTCGGTGATGCTGTAGTGCCAAATGCTCTATCCTCCTGGATTTCATCAGCACTTTCTTGGGTATCAGCTTGACTTGTTGTAGTACCGATACCTTCTATCAGTGATCTGTCAGATCTTCTTCGTCTACCTCACCGTAGCTGTCCTTCTAGATGCCCCGTCTCTCTGAAGTGTATACTGGTTATCCCCTATTTTCACCACTAAAACAGGTCCCATTTCGAGCGCCAAAATAATGTAGCGATAAAGCTATCGCTAAGCTAGTGAAGTCTAAAATACGGATTATCTATTCAGTATTCAGTATATGAAGAAATGTAGGGTGTTGAAGATAACACAGTAACGTCTTATTCCGCCATGCACACCCTTGTATGCATATGCTGATCCTGCATCAGAGCTGTCGAGAGCAGACAGACAGACAGACAACCAACACAAGAATTTTAGTATCCCAATAAAGTTATATTTTATTCCATGTTGATATATACGCATGGATATCATCTCATCACTGTATCTCGCTGTAACACAAATAAATAAAGATTGTTTTTTTTATCTTGTTTTTTTCTAATTTACTCTAATTTACTCCGTTATAATAGTAACTGCGTCTTCTTCTGTTGCTAGGACGTGCTAAGTACATAGCAGCTAGGGAATGCAATGATTTGATTAATGTACCTCAGTCGTATCATTGGGGACAGGCTGTATTGGAATACTGTTTCAATAGTAGTCCGTGTTTTCTCGGCTGTCCAAGATTTCACTGAACTATCAACGTGTGGCTGCAGTTGAATACTGTTTCATTAGTAGTCCGTGTTTCTTGATGTCCAAGATTTCTTGGAGGATCGTTGAAACTCTTAATGTATGTCTGCAGTATAATACCGTTTCAATAATAATCCGTGTTTTCTTGGATGTCCAAGATTTCATGGGTGATCACTGGAACTATCAATGTGTGGCTGTAGTAGAATACAGTTTCAATAATCGATGTTTTCTTGAATGACAACTGAAACTATTACTGGGTATACGTAACTGTAATAGAATACTGTTTCACTAATCCATATTTCTTTGAATAACCGCCGAAACTATTACTGGTGACTGTAGTAGAACAGTGTTTCAATAATCCATGTTTGCTTGGATGACCACTGAATTTATTACTGGGTAACTGTAGTACAATTCTGTTTCAATAATCCATGTTTTCTTGGATGACCACAACAACTATTACTGGGTAACTGTAGTAGAATTCTGTTTCAATAATCCATGTTTCCTTGGATGACCACTGAAACTATTGCTGGGTAACTTTAGTAGAATACTGTTTCAGTAACCAATGTTTCCCTGGATAACCACTGAAACAATTCTGGGCGACCGTAGTAGAATACTGTTTCAACAATCCATGTTTCCTTGGATGACCACAGAAACTATTACTGGGTGACTGTAGTAGAATACTGTTTCAATAATCCATGTTTCCTTGAATGCCCACTGAAACTATTACTATGTGACTGTAGTAGAATACTGTTTCAATAATCTATGTTTCCTTGGATGACCACTGAAACTATTACTGCGTGACTGTAGTAGAATACTGTTTTAATAATCCATCTTTCCGTGGATGATCACTGAAACTATTACTAGTGGCTGTAGTAGACTATATTTTCAGTAAAATTCATATTTTCTTGGCTGTCCAAGATTTCTTGGATGTCCAAGATTTCATGGTTTAGCCCAAGATTTCGTGGAGTATTGACCAGATTTTTAATTCTTACAGTTTCGTGACCCAAATAATTCTCACAACCTGGTTTCTTTGTTATCTGGCATTTAATAGGCTTCTTTCCATAATTTGGGGTAGACGATATAGGCAAAGAGTTGTATTGTGGAATTTAGATGGGTATAGAGGGACGCCTCGCATGTTTGAGTTTCACATTTGCCCTAATCAGTTTTGGAAGTTTGTTAGCTGAGTCAATGTCAATTCACGGGTTTGATCGGTACATGTACATACATTACAATTATATTGAGATAGGGGGCGTATCTGCTAATTGAGCGGAAGCCAGGAAATACTGACCGCTGTATGTACTTGAAGTGGTCAGGAAACACCGACCGTTGAAGGTAGCTGATGGATAATACAGTAACTGACACGAGCGAGAGATTTGTCACGTCAGGACAATTGTATACTTGAATATTAAACCTGATTTACGCTGTATGTTATAGAAATGCATATAAATGAATTGTCTTTTGTTAAATGGATTAGTAAGAGTTTGAATCAGATGAATATTTGTGCGCGGTTATATATTTTGGGGGAGATCTAACAAACCTGATCGTCTATTTAACATGATAAAGTTATACATGTATATCATTTGAATCAGTGTGGTCAAACAGGCGAGCCCTGTCCGAGCAATGACCAGCACTCAAGTGTCCATTCCGGTAGTTTCCCTAATTAAGTGTTTGAGTTGTGAGAAACTGAAGTTTAGGCCGAGCCTACGTTAAGTATCTTGTTTACTCTACTGTATAAAAGCTCGATGTATATTACACTAGGCTAAGCATTAACATCATTGCTTCATCTGTACAGACGTTTTTGGTTATCATGATTTGCTGTACTTTATCTCTGTGATGATGCAGAAGTAAACAACAACAACCTATGTTTATCTCAAGGAGTTGTCTTGTAGTTCTTTGGATTGACCGAAGACGAACTTACAGAAAGGGTTATGTGAAGAAGATTCCCCGACGTCTTATCTCTTTCGCACAAGCCTATGAACTGCGGATAAGGCGCAAAAAGTCCACATTGGCGAGCTTGCTCAGGATACTACAAGACGAGACAAGTATGACGGATCAGGCCGTGCGTGTTCAAGATCTGCAGGCCATAGCACAGGGCGTAACAACGTTAGTGAGCGCCGTTCGTGCTGACAGTGCCGCTCATGAAAAATCGCGAGTACAACGGGAGAGGTTGCGAAATCACGTTGCGGCTATTCGTAAGTGCGATGGACTCATCCCGGCCGAGGTGCGCGAGTGGTTAGAGGAATGTGACGCAGCGGTACGGGATGTTCGAGACATCAATGGGAGTCCAGCACATTTGGCGATATGGACAACAGCCGGGGGTCTCCGAAGGGAAGTCGATTTGTTTCTCGAGGAAAAGGATAACTCCACCGTAATATGGGGAGCAATTAGGCAACATGTGATAACGGCATTTGTGTCCACAAACGAAGCCGAGAGACTAAAATGCGTGTTAGAGTCGATTCACCAGAGACCAGGGGAAACTGTGTATGCGTACTATAGGCGATTTCGGGACTTGGTTGGACGTGCATACCCAGATGTAAACGACGACTCGAAAGGTGTCATCCTTCGTGCATATATTAGGTCACTACAGGATAAGCCGTTGGCACGCAGGATCGTGCTGAGCCAACGGGCCGAAGACGTAAATACGGCTATGACCTATGTCGAGGATCAAGCATCCCGGTTAGACTTATTATCTACCATGAACTTAGACGAAGCAGTACCGATGGAGGTTGATACTTCTCGGGACCCTATCGAGAGATGTTTAGAGGAAATCCGACAGAACCGAGGTGCAATAGAGTCACATCAGAAACTAGTGAACAATCGGTTGAACAGGTTAGAACGTGATCAACGCCGACAGCAGGAGAATACCGCAGTGCGAGCCCAGGGTGATCAGCGACTGCCAACGACACGATACAATGGAGATGTTGGAGATGCGATCAGACCGCACACAGGATGGCGGAATGTCGTAATCCACCTAATCCACGCTTCCGAACAACTCGTGAGCAGGCGGGAAAAGGCGTAGGGCCGAGCACCCGATCATTCCAGAGAGGTTCTCGGCCCAACTAAAGTTGGATGGACACACTATTACCGCACTGATTGATACGGGGGCGTCAACGTCACTACTATCTGGGAAGGGACCACTTAAGAAAACTGGTGTAATCTATGCCGTAAATGAGCAGCCTCTGAAGGTTTTGGGACAAACTGAAGTCAAATTTCTAAACGCGTCTCCCGTACCGATTGTGGTGATTCCGGAGATGTTTCACCAGTGTATTTTGGGGTCAGATGCCTTACGCATAGGCCAAACTCAATTGGACTATCCAAAACGTCATATGCGCTGGTTCAGTCGCTCGTACAAGTTAACGTCGACTGGACTACTGGGGGGTATCGAGGCCACAGGAAGTGTTTATGAAACCACTGGAAGCAGAGGGATCGACGAGGTGATGCATGAGTTCCGAGATGTTTTCGACGAGTCAAAGAAACCAGGTGCAGGAAGAAACTTGAGAGTGCAGTGTACCATACCTACAGGGGATCATGTTGTCAAGGACCAAATAAAGGAGATGTTACAGGCAGGTGTTATGCGCCCATCTTCATCACCTTGGGCGTCGCCTATCACACTGGTACCGAAAAAAAAGATGGAACGATCAGGTTCGCCATCGATTACAGGAAATTGAACTCTGTAACGCGTAAGGACAGTTATCCATTACCTTTGATTTCAGACATTTTTGACTCTTTGCGTGGTGCATCCGTGTTCACAACTTTAAACCTTAAGTCTGGATACTGGCAAATACCTGTCGCACCGGAAGACATTGAAAAAACTGCACTCACCTGCTCGGACGGTTTATTTGAGTGGAATTCTATGCCATTTGGGTTTTGCAACTCAGGTGCGGTTTTTCAAAGAGCCATGAATGACATTTTTCGAGATTATGTCGGTAAGTTTGTCTTTGTGTATGTTGATAACATCATTAATATTCGCACGATGAAACCGAGCATGCTTATCATCTAAAACTGGTCTTGGAACGATTATTAGAGTGTAATTTACAGCTCAAAAGAAAGAAGTGTGTGTTCGCTGCCAGATCGGTAGATTTATTGGGGTATCATATTTCACAGCATGGTATTTCCCCGCAAGATCAGAAAATTCAAGCTATCCGTGACATTTTACCTCCCACTTCCGTAGAGGAAGGACGTTCTCTTCTTGGCATGGCGGGGTATTATCGTGCATGTGTCCCCAATTATGCTAACCTGGTAGAGCCTCTCGTGTCCTTGACACGGAAGCATGTGAGGTTCAAATGGGATCAGCCCCAGCGGAATGCTTTTGATGAAGTAAAACGCATCTTATGAAGTGATAGTGTGTTAGCTTACCCAAACCCACAGAAGCCATACAAATTGTTTACTGATGCATCAAGCTATGCGGTAGGTGCGATTTTAGTGCAAGAAGATGAACAGCGTGTTGACCGGGTCATACAGTATGTGTCGGCCACCTTAAAGGATAGCCAGTTGAATTGGCCTGTCATAGAAAAGGGGATCTTTGCTGTAGTCTATGCATTGAAAAGGTTAAGGCCATACCTCTATGGAGCAGAATTTGTTGTTTACACTGATCATAAACCGTTGAAAAGTCTCTTCGTTGGTGAAGTTCGGAAAACCAAGATTCAACGATCAAATGGAGCAAGAATGTCCGAGCGGACATGCTTTCAAGGATTCGAACGCATTGTGAGGTTGCAACCTTTGGTACTACTGATTACATTATACCTGAGGTACCTGATGGTGTCCTACCGTACGTACCAATATCGGTATATAGCATTGATGAAGAAAGCCTTCGCCAGGAACAAAAACGGGAGTTCTCCACCCTATTTACTGTTCCATCGGAGGAACATATGGTGCACAATGAAATAGTATATTCCACGAGATGTCCCTCGGCAGCTGATGCTGAATATCCCCGTGTGATCTTACCAAGCCGGTTTCGTAACCAGCAATGGAGCAGGCGCACCTTCGAGCAGGTCACCAAGGACTCTATAAGACCTTAGGTCTAGTCCGAGATGCGTTCGTTTGGAAGGGCATGCGTAAAGACATTATGCGTATGTTGGACCGTTGTGCAAGTTGTCAGGTAAACAGACAGGCGCATACTCGCCCAAAGTACACTGAAATGCCCATGCCAAAATATCCAGGTCAGATTGTTGGCATGGATTTGATCGGTCGACTGACTCGATCAATAAAAGGCCATTCCTGCATCTTGACGATAGTAGATCATTATTCAGCTTGGGCGGAAGCTTTTCCCATACGTTCGAAAACAGCTGAAAATGTGGAGGGTAAATTTCTTGAGGAATACTGTTCTAGACACGAAATTCCGGAGATTGTGATTACCGATCTTGGAAAGGAGTTCAATTCTAATGAGCTGAGAGACAAATTCAAGTTGCTAGAAATAGATCACAGGCGCACGACCCCGTATCATCCTCAAACTAGCGGCAGAATTGAACGTTTCAATCGAACCCTAAAGGAAATTCTCCAGAAGTTAGTCAATAATCAGTCTCGACATTGGGAAAGTGAACTCAGTTCAGCTTTTTTAGCTTATCGCAACACAAGACATGCCACGACTACGTACACGCCCTTTTATTTAACGTATGGGCGTCGCGCACGTTTACCCTTCTCCCTACCTGTAGATGCTTCACAAGATCTTGGTGGCCGTTTAAGTCATGCGAGCAATACACTCCATAAGGCACGCGAAGCGACCGAAAAGTCACGGTTGTACCATCGTGAGCAAATTAACCGCCGAGCACGGGAGGGCGTGTTCAAGATGGGCGACTCTGTTGTTGTGCCTGCAGATGAACGAATCAAACTTACTGCTCAGTGTGATCCGCAGTATGAAATATTTAAGATTAACGGACCGGTAGCCCATATTCGACACCAGAGGTCGGGGGAAACTAGGGTAGTCAATGTCTCTAAGCTTCGAGTTGTCGATCCTCAGATTGTTTGGGATCATGTTCACCCACCTCCCCGTCGCCATCCTGAGTTAGGTACGCGGCAGAGTCTGAACAGAGCAGAACGTCAGTTTAACGTAGCTCCCGAGCAAGTTGAGGCGCCCACGTCACATGTCACATGATGGGCAGTTGTCACCCTTCTCCCCTTCTCAATGTAGGTCCCCTAATGCACTTGAAATATCCGATGATTCGGCAAATGAGAATGAAAGTCAAATGTCCGACGTAGAAGGACCGCCCAATTCGGATGATGCGTCATCCGATATGGACGAGGGGTCCACCAATGGGCCAGACTCCTCGAGTGACATGGACGACTCACCGAATGGTTATTACTTGCGCAAGCGCAAACCTCAAGCCTTGAGTTCTCCTGTAGTCAGAAATAAGCATCGCCGCACTTATACTTTCCGATACCAGTGGCTATGATGGTGGTCATGTTGCTCTTAGTATATATTCTTGTTATCCCGGTCCCATTGGTGTGGACTGCTGTAACCCACTGCGGAATGGCATCCTCGTTACTGGACAGGTCCCTGTTAGTCTGGTCAAGGCTGAATGGACAGTTGTTGTGACTATTACGCCACCGGTATTCCCTGAAAATCTTCGTGCACATGTCCAAGAACTTTATCGTGTGATTAACGTTTCACTTAACCACCAGTATATTGAACGTTCCGACATGTTACCTTGGTTGCATCGATTCCAGCATCTTGCAGTTCAGGTCGAGCAGGCTGATATCGACCGTACATCTCCCCGTCGATTTCGAAGGGCGTTGCTAGATGAGATTGGATCCGCCTTGTTTGGGGTAGCCACTACCCGGGATATTGACAAGTTAAGAGAATTGATACAAACCACGTTAACGGCCGCCCATGGCATTGCTCACTTTGCAAATGAACTCACGTCTGGAGTGCATCACGCCTTTGATGAGATTGCACTTAATCGCGATCGAATTAATCAACTTTCAGGTGCTTTGTTAACTTTACGCAGTATCTAAATGCTTTCACTCAGTCAGCTAGAGCGACGCAAGTACGGATGTGGCGACGTATTCTACTCGTGTTAAAATTTAACCATACCTTGGATGCCATGGAATTAACTATGCAAACGTACCATGAAGCCCGTTTACGATACCAACGACAGTACGCCTCCGTGGAATTGGGCAGACTGACTGAGGAATTATTTCCATCGTCGGAGTTGCGTAAAGTACAAGACCTGCTACCTACAGGAGTTCAACTCATTGAGCCGTACATGTGGTACTATCATCATGTACTTGTGCAATCCCTGTGGCTACGTGATGGTGTCGATCCTCTGCATTACGTGGCCACTCTCCCACTTTTTGACAATAGTGCCTATGTCGAGTATAACATAAGGTCATGGGCTCTGCCTTTACGTACCCCCGGCCAGTTAATGAAAGTCATGTTATCCGCGGAGCATATTGGGTTAAATATGCGTACAGGATGGTACTTCCACCCTGCACGGTGTATGGGACGTACACCAAAGGTTTGTTATGGCAACGTCATGATGGCGTCACAGCATATACCTTGTATTGTGAGTATCTTATCTAACGTCACTAGTGATTTGTGTCTGGTTCAGTTGAGTCAAACTAACGATACAACCAGTAAGACGTTTGAACTTGCCCCAGGTTTGTGCAGACATTTGGAGAAGATATTCAAGAACATTGTGACGGTGTTCCTACGATGACGCACACTCTAGGTGCAGGACTCTATTTGCTGAGTCCCAACAATTGTACTTTTAGTGGTATGGATTGGAAGTTAAGTCAGGTTCAAGGGATGACTCAAATGGTTTCTCTGCTAGCGACTGTCGTTTCCTTACCACCTGTCGACATACCTACCATTCTGAATGAGTCTAACATACTAACTTCGCTGAAACTCACACCCTGGCATGACCCTCGTAAGGTAAAATATGCGCCCCTTAAACCGTTACGACCAGTGGAGCTAGAACGCGGGTCCACTATGTCGTTTCGCGAGATTTTGACGTACGTATTTAGTTCAATTTTGTTTGTATGCATACTGGCTTTTGTTATTTTTCGTGTTATGCAGCGTTTCAAGCTATGTAAATTTTCTTGTATTCTTTGTTTTTATTGTTTTTCGAAGACTCTAGAGCAAACCTCTGTATCATCTAGTTCTAACACGCCTATGGCAGATTTGTCCCAGGTTCGGCCAGCCTGTGGATTTGATTTTCCTCAACCTTCGGTGGACATTGTATTGGAAAAGTGAGTTAAATATCATCGGTGCAGGATGGGCATTTAACTTCTGGTGGGGAGGATATGTGGAATTTTTATGGATATAGAGGGATGCCTCGCATGTATCTGTTTGAGTTTCACATTTGCCCTAGTCAGTTTTGGAAGTTTGTCAGATGATTCAATGTCAATTCACGGGTTTGATCGGCACATGTACATACATTACAATTATATTGAAATTGGGGGCGTATCTGCTAATTGAGCGGAAGCCAGGAAATACTGACCGCTGTATGTACTTGAAGTGGTCAGGAAACACTGACCGTTGAAGGTAGCTGATGGATAATACAGTAACTGGCACGAGCGAGAGATTTGTCACGTCAGGTCAATTGTATACTTGAATATTAAACCTGATTTTCGCTGTATGTTATCGAAATGCATATGAATGAATTGTCTTTTGTTAAGTGGATTAGTAAGAGTTTGAATCAGATGAATATTTGTGCGCGGTTATATATTTTGGGGAGATCTAGCACACCTGAACGTCTATTTAACATGATAAAGATATACATGTATATTATTTGAATCAGTGTGGTCAAACAGGCGAGCTCTGTCCGAGCAATGACCAGCACTCAAGTGTCCATTCCGGTAGTTTCCCTAATTAAGTGCTTGAGTTGTGAGAAACTGATGTTTAGGCCGAGCCTGCGTTAAGTATCTTGTTTACTCCACTGTATAAATGTTCGATGTATACTACACTAGGCTAAGCATTAACACCATTGCTTCATCTGTACAGACGTTTTTGGTTATCATGATTTGCTGTAATTTGTCTCTGTGATGATGCAGAAGTAAACAACAACAACCGCTGTTTATCTCAAGGAGTTGTCTTGTAGTTCTTTGGATTGACCGAAGACGAACTTACAGAAAGGGTTATGTGAAGAAGATTCCCCGACGTCTTATCTCTTTCGCACAAGCCTATGAACTGCGGGTAAGACGCAAAGTCCACAGTATTTATATTCAGCTTGACAGTCACTCCATGAATTCTTGGAATGTCCCAAGTACCTCAGAGAGTCAAAGCAGGAGAATGAAATCAAAACCCTGAACCATTATTATTTCGACAACCAGTAGGATTAATTCCAATGTTTCAGCATTCCTCTGGTAAAGTCTTGTAAGCTGGAGTACTCCAGAGAAGAGCTGTGGACTTTTCCGTGGTATCGAACCAAGTCCCTGCGGAAAACGAAATTCCCGCTCATACACACGTCAAACCATAGCGTTCAAACACCAAAATCACTTTATAGATAAAACTATGCGCTAGATATTCAAAGTTACTGCATGTTCATAACGGATATTAAATATAGTTTACACAGTAATATTATTTTATCCAAGATATTCTTCTAGTTTTATCTGAAATAAAATACGAACGGCTGGTTCAGTGCGTATCACTATAAAAACAACATGGCTGCCTCCGTGCAGAGAAGAATAGACTATGCATCTTTTACGATAAACAAGTGCTGAACTACGTCAAACCGCTGTTTGTCATGCAATACCTAACCAAGGTAATAGCTAAGTCTAAGTACGGGCATCAGAGACATACTAAATTTCCAAGTAAATAATCCATTTTCATCATATCTCTGGGTGAACTGGATAAAAATCAAAGTAGAACATGCAAGGTGCTTAAACAACCACTATATCTCCGGATTAGTTACAATACGAAAGGTAAGACCAGTGACTTGCCTGCTATAGTAATTTAAGAGATGCATGGTATTTATCACGAAAATAAAGTACTTTGAGCGAAGACGCTAATAGATAACAGCTAACAGCTTATCTAGTTTCTACATTAAGAGTTTGTGAGGTGATTGAACTCGTCACATAAGCATAGTATCTTGTACCGCGATTCAGTTTACTTCACTATTCTACACCAAGAAATCATCTGATATAAAATAATACATTTATGCAACGAATAACGCATACTTCATATGATTTTAGAAATGTTTCGTTCAAAACGTATTCGTCGACCCTGAAAGAAACATAACATGGGAAACATACTAACATTTTCAGCAAAGGTCTCTCGACAGAAATTCTCATGTTAACGAGCGTATGTTTTATGTGGTGTTGGTAGCTGATAAATCGTTGAAGTTAAGAAATAGAACCGCCACATTGTTAGATTTGTTGTACGGCTCTATAACCATTCTCCCATTCCCGTAATTTAAACCATATTCAGTTGGGACCACTTGTGGGGCATCTCCATAACGTATGCGTAGTAATTAAAATAGGATTAGATGTACTAGAGCTTGTTGATTCAACTGTATGGATACCAGCTGATTCTTTGCGCCATGATTGAGATTTTGCCCTTGGACAATGCTTTGTTGTAATGTCAAATGAAATGGGTTTGAGGCAGTGCTTATCTTAACATTCAAGGTTTTCAATCAAATCTGTTCTTGCGAAACAAACTTGAGTGTGTCATTAAGCCAAATTCCCTCCTCCCTTCTCCTTGTTCTATCTACAGATATTCACAGGAAGCTCAGACAGATAAGAGCGGATACTCTCTCTCTCTCTCTCTCTCTCTCTCTCTCTCTCTCTCTTGACGGTCTTTACCTGTATATGGGCCTTTCATCAAAATTCAGGTTTATGGGGACAGCAAGTTCTGCTGGTATTACCTTCAGCGTAGACAGCGGACATTGTCGACCTTACACATGTCGGGATTAATTCCACTCAAGAGACACTACTCTCTGCTTACTTTCCCTTAGAAATAAGACTAAAGACTTGAAAGAGAGTATAATTTATGGGGACATTATCGAGAGAGCTACAGTTATGGGCAACACGTGTTCTTTCGTTGACAATGACTCCGTACCGGGAACAGTAATTGTGGAAAACTTGAACAGTTACGAGAAAGCCGTTAGTTTGACATAATACAGCGTAGACAGAGGCTTAGCGATACTGGTATTCGAAAACAAACAAGGAGAATAAGTTGCTTCCCCTGAAGTGCGCGCGCTGTTATTCGAATGCGCGCCACTGTTCCTTTTACGGCGAGCGTAGGAAAATAGCAGTTTTCCAAGCAAGCTCGGCAGGGATGGCATTAAGCTCGGCAGGGATGGCATTAGGTGTCGAGGATTAAAGACCCTAAAACGAGGGAATATTTGATGTCGCCGTTTACGTGGAATGTTCCCAGATGAAGTACGAATGAACTGTATACAGAAGGCAAGCATTTGTTTACTAATTTAAGAACATTACCCAGTTGACTAAAATTGCGCGCCACATTACGTCAGTGAACTGGCATCTCTGCAACTGCATCTCGTTGTTGTTTCACAACAAGTGTGTCATGCCAGGGTTGCCTAACAAGTATGACATCATGTCGTCTCGTTTGTTGCATCATGACGATTGACGTCATAATAAAAGGTAACATATTTATGTCAAAATAATTTTCAAATGGTGTTTGGTGCTGTCGGATGATACCAGAAAGTGCAATAATACTATACGATAAGGTTTCTAATAAGAAATGTAAAACTAAATATGACATCTTCATCAAAATTTACATACTAGGAATCCAGATTATAACGGATATAAAGCTCACCTAAAATAGATTTAAACCTGAAATAAATAAGCAAATTACGACATGAAAACTTGCTTTTCCGAACTGTCAATCGTTTGTGTATATTTCTGTGCATTGGCTTAAAATAAACAGAGGTAAATCCTCAAAATATATGTGGACAGGGAAGAAGAGAAGAGCGAAAATGAAGACTTATTTAACAGATATGCTATTATGTTTCATGTTTGTGTTGACAGTTCGGGAAGGCAAGTTTTGTGTCATAATTTGGCAATTACATCCACAAATTTGAACCAATATATTCTCTTTGAAATTACTTCGAAGTGTAACAGGCTGCAAGTCTCTGCATTCTGTGTAAACCTAAATTCAGGGTGTGAAAAAAAAATTCTGCTTTAGGAGCCACTTGCCATATTTAGAAGCCAAACATAACATTTATTTTTCCAAGCAATATTTCTCCAATTTATGCCTATTATAGAAGCCAATTACATGACATGTACAGATCCATGCACATATATCATATTGTCAGTCTACTGATTGTGTGAGATAGTCAATAAAATTATCTTATCTTATAAATCACTGGACGTCAGGCAGGGGATTCGCTTGCATTCTCATCGCTCCGTGGTGGAGACATGAATGGAAACAAGATCACTTGCGTCTGTATTTGTTTTTCTATATATTCCTGATGCTAATTTTTGCAAAGGCTGAAACATTCTTAATAATTTGTTTAATCACTTAATACAATTTTCGGCACACATTATAACTCTTGAATTTTGGCAAATAAAAAATATTTTCAAACAGAATTAGCAAATATATCATGCCAGTTATTACTGAATGTATCTGATTATTCTAACAATAAATGTATCTGATTATTCTAACAATAAATGTGTAGGCCTACGGCAATATTGTCTTCCTGCTAAATATCTTCGAACTAACTAAATTTGGATTCAGAATCATTGCCTTTGTTTACAATTTGTGTAGAATGATGCATCAGGTTTACAACAACAACAACACCAGGTCTCGTTTGATTAATAATGATCATCAAAACGCGCGAGTCAGAAGCGCAGTGTGCATACGACTGCAATATTCTTACCTTAAAGTTAGATAACCAAAACAGGCCCACTTTTCCAAACAAATTTCTTTAAAAAATATACAAAACAAACCAGCGAGAAGGACGCCTCTAACAGTGAAACTCTCACAGCAAAGAAAATGTGAGAAATTTCGCAGTCTTGATTACACAGGTCCCAAGCAGCAAATTTGTTTTCAGAATCATGGCAACTGGCATACTTACTCTATCAGCATTCACAGCCTCGATTTCGTTTCTCGCGCGCACTTACTTGCGATCATCCTTTCCCAGTCTGTGGCAGTGAATCGTCTATCCTGGTCAAAGGGAGGTAACTTTGACATAAACTAGAACTTTGCAAGTTTCTTGCCATTATGCGTGAAATATTTCGTGAATTATGTAGAACTGGTATGCTGAAATGTTATCACCTGTAAAAGCGACTTCAAACCAGTGTTTTATTGGCCGAAAATGTCAAAATTTGCATCAAACCGTTTATGGGCCAAAAGAGAGGTCCCCATAAACGGATAGGTGCCCACAATCCTGGTCAAAGGACGGCGAATTGTCCCCATAAACCATCAAATAACCTCCCTCTCTCTCTCTCTCTCTCTCTCTCTCTCTCTCTGTGTCTCTGTCTCTGTTCTTAGCTTAACATACGTCCTCGGTACATCCAAAATGGCGGTCATGGCGACCAAAGAAATGTATGCTTAATGAGGTTTGAATGACCGTAGAGGTGAAAATGAATGGAACATGAAAATATCATAGGACGAATAAGTAAGTTAATCCACCTAGATACGAAATGAGCACATTCAGCACAAAATCCTGTTAATTCACATTTGTGGAGTGCAAATCTACAAAAGTCCTCCCGTTCAGCGATATATTGTTCTATTGTTCTATCGACCTGACAGTTTCCTTTCAGTAGTTCTTATGTTTTGTTCTCTCGTTTAAGAGGTGACGATAACAATCATTCGTGCCTCATGGCGGTCATCTAAAAAAATTATTGCTACTGACTACAAAGACCTAGTGCGAAATGACTTCATGTTTCATTGTTCTTCCAACGCCAGGTCTAATTCCGTGTGAGCTTTGGTGCTTGATTAGAAAAGTCAAAATCTTTTGAAAAATTCACAAAATCCAGTTGAACATTTTTGACTAATTTGCATATTACCATTATCAAAATTAGCCCTACCATCACTACGGTGACATAACGATTCGTTTCTAAATCGCAATATTATAACTGACATTTTTGTAACTACTTCCATCAAGTTTACTTACACCGATAACCTTTGGTCTGGCCTAAAAAAATCTACTGATTTTGAACATTCGTTTTGCTAACTACTGTTATACATTTAGCCAACATTGGTCAACAGTACCTCAACTTGTCTTATCAAGTCTTTTACATGGATTGGTGTCTTCTCATTGAAGGTTCTTGAACAATATTTCTACCGTGATTGAGACAGAATGTTGATGGCTATGATTAGATTTTATGGCTAGATTGCATTTTACCAATTTTAGCGATTTCCAAGCTTGATACATGTAGGTTACACGTGATTCTGAATATAAAACATCGGACAATCAGCTTGCATGAAATGTACGGTTAAACTAAATAGCTGGCTGATCTAAGCGCAAGATTTGAAATTTTCATCAGAAATACGAACATATTATTTCGACTGCTCCGATGACAACACTTTTTTTGGAAGGTAGCTGCGGTCGATTATTACGCTGATTTTCAAGATTTCTAACCCTTTCCCCAGCCAATGTTTCTGCATCACAAACGAGTGGGCATGCACACGATGGCGTCTTGCGGCAAAGGTCATCCGAAAATGATCTCAATCCACGCGGTCGACAAAGTCACGATGCATGTCACATGATCTAGCTTCTATATACTCGAAGTCCAAAGTGCGCATGCGCCCGATAGTTCCAAAATATTGCCTCTTTTTATTGTGTGTTGCTCCAAATTGCACAAAAAAAGCCCCTTTTCTTTGCCTGACATCACGATTCTCAATGATCAAAACATTCTGAACAGGAAAACAAATAGGTGTAATGCTACCCGACAAGATGTTGTGACGTCAACGAACCAGCCAATCTTACCTTAGCTACCCACGACCGTTCATCTCTGACGAACTTCATATCCACACTTTCCAAATAATCTCCATATCAACAAATGAAACAAAGACACTCTTCCCCAGAGTGCCGCACTAATCCCCAGGTGAAAATTGTATGTAGGAAACTCTCCCCTATTGTCTGCAAATAATCTTTCCCAGCTTGGAGTATCTCGGGCGCTCTATGTACAGAACAGTGTGCCGCAGAACACCGGCGCTTAATGACCTGAACATAAAATCGGGATTTCCCCAGCTTTCTCATTGGTGCACTGGATGGAAAATGTTAATTACCCATCTCCATGACTCGTTGTCGTGTGTTACATGTAAGAGTCCGGGCCATTGTGCCCTGTCTTCTGGCGCTAAGTGACCCTAAATATGAAATTGGAGGTTTCACCCCTCTGGCTGATGAGGCACTAGCTTGGAAACTGTAATATGCGCTAGCTTAGAGCTGGTCAAGATAGCTCTCCCTGTCTCGTTGTCGGGTGTTAGAAGTGGGGCCTTATATACTGCTTCCCAGCGCTAAATGTACATTAACTAAAAAAAATCACCCGCTCTCATAATCGCTCGTCCGCTAACTCTATAATTTTACAGTGCGTCACGTTAAGACTCCTTGATTTCACCCGTCTCTCCCTGACTCATTGTCAGCCTTATATGAGCCTCAACTCAAAAGCGGGGTTTCACCATCGCTGGTGCGCTATCTTATTGATACAATTGTCTATCTCCAGTAATCTAGGGAGATGTCTGGAGAGCCCAAATGATCAGAAAACTCGAAAGCCAGCTGTTCACCCCCTCTTATTGCTGCTCCACTATCTCAAATACTGGATATCATCTGTCTCATTCTCAAGGTGGATCGGCCATACCCTGCTTGCCTGCGCTAAGTGATCCAAAATCTAAAAGCTGGCTTTTCACCCCCTCTCATTGCTGGTCCTCTAATTCGAAAACTGTACAGTGCGCCAACTTAAGGCTCTCCATATATCTTCCTAATTAATTTAATATCTATCTTCATCATTTATTGTCTGGTTTTTGAATGGGGTCATACAACACATATCACGAATCGTTAGATTCTTGGTATGTGCTTTAGAATAGGTTAACCAGAAGACTATTCTGTGCAGTCATGTGACGCAGTCAGTATGTCGGCACCTCTTCCCACCTCCCTTATATGTGTTGTAATTTTTTCCTGTATATGGCGAGATTCTGCTGGTGGACGTTTCGTCCCCGAGGCCCGCCCCCTGTACAGACTTTTGGTCTTTGATATATGTTGGCATTTGTGGGAAGTTGATGCTGGATCGACATCGGGCCTTACAGACTAGTCTTTTGTGTTAATTGCCGTCATTTACATCTGACGACGACACAGCTCACCAATCTCCAATATACGAGTTGTCACAGCGAAACAGCTCACCAATTACCAGTATACGAGTTGTCAGAGCATTTCCATCATAGCTCTCTAGATTTGTATCTAATACCGCTTATGCTGGTGCTAGGGGCCGTGTGGTCATATCATCCATGTTGCCACATGAACAGGTATAATAAAAGCGTACCTGAGATACAACACATATCACGAATCGTTAGATTCTTGGTATGTGCTTTAGAATAGGTTAACCAGAAGACTATTCTGTGCAGTCATGTGACGCAGTCAGTATGTCGGCACCTCTTCCCACCTCCCTTATATGTGTTGTAATCATACCCTGATTTCCAACGTTGACCCTAAACTGAAATGCGGGATTTTCCATTTCATTGATGGTCCGCTAGACCGAAAACTTATTGTGTGTCAGCTTAAGACTATTATCCTAATCCAATTACCTATCTCCCTGACTCATGGTTGGGCGCTAGAGGTTAGACCGCCAATATACTAAGGATTTTTAGCACCCAGGAATTAAAAAGTCCACTAGATTCCTTGTTTAAATACGCCACTATTTTCAAGAAACTCATGAAACACTTTCGATTTCAAATTTGGATAATTTCAGTATTCGTAATTAATTACGTTATTACCGACTGTCATTGCAGTACACAATTGATAATATGATGAAAACTGAATAAACACACCAGTATCAATAAGATTATGACGTCACCGACGTACTATCTATCGATAAACGATGTTGAAAACAAGTTTTTTCGCAATTAAAGCCGATTGTCTACAATTATGATTCGTCCGCTCATACTGCCGAAACAGATGAGCCATACACTATTAAATCACTTGTTAGTCACCCATGAGTGATTTTTATTGTAGCAATTTATTCTCACTTCATTAGATCTGCTCTTATACACCCTTTACCCTGGTGATCTAATTCTGACTGGGACGCTTACCTAAAATCAACTCGTTATCAACACAGCATTGGCTGCTTTTAAGCGGACATGTATATTAATTGTACACATTGTTTCTTCTAATCTCCCATATACCCATCATCAGTTTGAATGTCTTGATAGAGAAGTTGTTGCGTTGTTTTCCTAAGGGTTTCATTTATCAATTGACTGTATGCAGAATACGTTGCTAAGACCCAGTCGTCACGGTTCAAATTAACTCTGGTGTCGCCCTCTAGTGACACTAAAATCCAAGCAGACATGCACGGCGAATTCAAACAAACACAAGCTGGTATGTTGCCAAAGAGGAGGGGTCCATATTTTGAATAATGCAGACAAGACATCATGATGTTCTTGGCTTCAAATTTAACTCACACCCAACCATTTTTGTCTTACACAAAATGATTCAAGTCCTTCTCAATTGCGCATTTGTGACAACCGTTCAGGCGGCCTATGACAGCATGGATCGATAGAAATGCTTTTTATTCGAATTAGATATTTCAAATTTCAAGGAAAAACCGCATCATGAATAGGGCATGGGGATTCTGAGACTAATAAAACTATACGAGTGTTGTTCTCTGCATAAACATCTTACATCGAGTGCATGTTGGTCAGTTCAAACCTCAAAAAGAGAACACAGTCCAATAAAAATATTCAAATATTTAATTGCATAACAATTACACAACAATATTTTGAAGAATGTTGTATTTACAGGATGTTATGTCTAATTAACAGAATATTGATGTAATAGGCACCAGCATATTACGTATATTATTTTCATCGAGCGTAAAGAAAGGGTCCGGTTTCGTTCCATATTTTGTTTGGCAACGACAAAGGCATATACTTTATTTACATTGCCCAAAAAAATCAACTTCACTGACCGATAACATCATTCTTGTACTTTGTTGTCACGTCTTTGAGAGTCTGAATTCCATGTTAAATCAAGCGGCATATGAAGTCAGATAAAACTGTTGTATTATTATATTCAGAGTTGATGAAGTAACTGCCATGATTATCGAAATCCAGGGTTAATCACTCCCTCTCCTGAGCCCATCTCATAGGATCGTGTATTGATAGATGCATTCATTCTTCTGTATAAAAAAAAAGAAAATATATTACTTATAGTGTAGAATGTATTTCTTCTGAGGATATCAAGTAAGGAGTTCAAGCAAGTACTACCATATAAAAGGCTGACTATATATTATGATAGAACATGTCTCCTGATACATTTCTAGTGTGGGTGTCACGTCAATTTGTGGTATAGATTTTTTCTACAAGCCCGTGTTTTTTTATATGAGTCAGTTCGTTATAAATGTCTAAAATGATGAAAATGGACTGGAAGTATAAATGATTATAACTTAAAAAAATATAACGATAATTTCAGAAAAAAGTTTCATTTTTACCGACAAAAGACATTACAGACGCTGCAGCACGGTCACGCAATCGAAAAAAACCCCATCGAAATAACCCTTGCGCAGTAATACGTGTAGTGTGGGGTAGGCTAACATTTCGGAGTATATTTTTGTATAAAACGTATTATTTTCCACGAGTTCATTGTCGGTGATTGAATTTAGTTTTTCTACAATGTATAATGATATCGGCAAGCTGTGGGACTCGAGCACACAGTCCTTTTGTGTTGTGAATATTGCCTTCTTCGAAATGAATTGTCCGTTACACAAATAGCGGTATGAACTTGAACCTTCACATTTAAGTCATTTGTAGAAGAAATAAAATTTAAGCGGGACAATAAATAAAACCCAACGAAATAGTCGAAATGGACTGTCTGTATAAATTGAGTAATTGTCCCGAAGTGATGTATTATCAATCTGTCACAAAATGACATTCACATATCCATTCTGAATTGTATAATTGCAGTCAGAACACCAGCAGAAGGATTGTTTCTTTGGTATACCGTATTCCCCAATGTGTGACAAGCCGTGGTATCCGACGAACAAAATTGACAACATACATTACACACGAACGAGGCGCACGGAGCCGTCTCTGCTGTTTTAAAGATCGACATAATTCTAATGATTTTGTCTGCTGCGATCATACCGACCAGAATTGACCGAAAAAGGTGAATTCAATTGTATGGAAGAAGGCATTGATCAACTGATCCAATCAAGCCCACAAAGAAATTCCCGAAGTTACACTGGACATCTAATGTGGCCAACAGTGTGATCAGACATATATATGATATTCAAATGCACCGTTATGAAACATCTGCAACCAGACTAAATATATATATGTTCTTTGTCTCCTTTTAAATGGAATTCCATACTGTGATAATCCAAAGGCACTGGACATGGACAATGCTATAGGCATACAATATGCACTGCTTATTGAAAATACATGAGTAGGCATCAAATTATCATACTATTTGAAAAAAAGACAATTGTGCTTATCCTAATGAATATTTGGTCACTTTAACATGTTTAAGTTTGAAAATATGTCACATCGCTAATTAGATTTATTGCTCCACGTTGTAGCATTGTGAAAAACGAAAGTCAACTACCCAGATGTCCACAGGCGAAGCCCAGAGTGGATCCCGTCTAGTACTTCATATGCGAAAGATATCGGGAAGACTGTATTAATCAGTCTGAATATACTTACCTGCGCCTCTGATAGAAAATTCCAGCGACAACAGCGGCCACGATCAGAATGGATACTAGTACTGCTAGGACAGCGATAGCTGGTGTGTTATCCGTGGGCTGGTTACCATGTGGTGTCCCGTTATCGGTCTGTGAGGAGGAATGCCCTTCCGTAACTGTTCAATAAACAGACGTTGAGAAAATAAACAGCTTCTTGAATCAGCCTTATTTCATTAAAAAAATTCAAAGCATAATAATGTGCAATAATTATCACACGCCAACACGAAAGGTCATATGAGCGTCATATGGAATGAGAAGGACAGTACCGAAACAGTTCAGTATCTTAAAGGGCAGAAGAAAATTATCATTTTATAAGTTAGATCTTTCGGTGATTATAGAGCAGACGAAACTTACCATTTTATAAGTAATATTGTTTTCGATGATTCGGTTGTTCAAACCTGATTAGCGGAAGAATGGAAATTGTTGTAAATGCAGACGAATCCTTGACTAAAACTCTAGTCACAAATTGTGATCATTCCGACTCATGCAGAAATTGTGATTCAACGTGTTCATTAAATTAAAATTGTTATTGAGACTTCAGAGATCAGCAGTACTAAAAATACAGTTAAGACGCAAGTACACGTGAGAAATTTTACCAGAATTTTATCCTGGAATCCTCATGTCTTATGATGGTACCAGCCTAATATCCAAAATCGGTTACTTTCGGTATGCAAATGACTGTTTTCTGATGCTTTTGCCGCTTAGAACAAATAACATCCTTCAAAGAGAGGCTCAACGACCTACCTTTTGCACACGTTACTCAACGACCTACCTTTTGCACACGTTACTCAACGACCTACCTTTTGCACACGTTAATATTTGACCGGCCCAAGTACCATCGCCATTACATTGCCTGTGGGGGGTACCTCCGGTCTGTCGGTAACCTTTGTTACAGCTCTGCATGCACACTGTCCGAACGCTGGACTTTGGCTGACATCCGACCAGCTTCCCGTTAGATGGCGACTCTGGCAGAGCACAAGTTGGCGCTGAAAAAAATGATTTTACAGTGTTGAGCAACCGATTTCTATTGGGGAAGCTATTGCAGATGTTTAAAATATTTTAGCAGATAGCTGTTTCCTGTTGAGCCAAACAAACGTAGATACGAAAGCACCTGATATTGGTAAACTTCAGGGTTCTATGCCGAATCTTGCCCAATATTACGTGAACCATTACACCCTCAACCAAGACGGCGGTCAGGGGAAGGAGTTTGACGATCACTGAATGGTATTCTCATTCACGGACTATCATCACCCCAACTTACAGGAACAGGAGTCGCTAATGTTAGGTGAAACAATTCAAGTTTATTGTTGCTCTCTCCAAGGGCTTGGATCTATGAGTATCGAGTGGATATGCTAACCACAGATATTTATTAAAAAGAAAAGCATTTGAAAACTGATTAGGAAGTGGAACAGCAGAGTTGAAATCGTTATGGGATGAGAGGGAGGGAGGGAATTTTGGCTTAATGTCACACTCCAGTTTGTTTCACTCATATGGTGACAGTCAGTTTGGTTGGCGGCGGAAGCCAAAGTACCCCGAGAGAACCACCGCCCTTCGGCAAGTAACTGACAAACTTTCACACATGGACCAGCTGGGCTCGAACCCGTGCCGGTTCAGCGGTGTGAGGCTAGCGGTCACCAGCGAAGCGCCTTAGACCACTCGGCCACCGAGGGCCCTTGTTATGGGATGGACATGGATATTCTGCAGATAACACTATCACTAGGCCTGCTTGAAACTTGAGTCTGATAGTATTTCAAAGGTACCAGGTATCATATTTGTCAGACATGTTAATAGTCTGAATATATTGTTCATACATATTTATTGCAAAAGCCAAAACTGTAAAGAAGATGGTGTTCTTAGTCGTTAGATTTTGTGCAAAATTCGACGATCATATGCTGCAAGATACAAAACTGGGCGCCATGGTAGAACCGGGGTATATCGAAAGATCGCCGAAGCTTATGCCAAAAAAGCTGACCACAACAGACATGAGAGACAACAGCAAGCGCGTACTGTCCGGGTTAGTCAGAAACAGCCAAACAATAAGAATGGAATTTCAAAATTACGATACTCATTCATGGTATCTTATACTTTTTATGAGAATATATATAACGAATTCCGGAAGGCACTTCATTGCGTAGTTATTCGGTCTGTGCAAAATATTAAAAGAAATCTTGGCATTAGAACAAAGCAACATTGCAGATGGAGGGAGAAGGGTTTTATCAGATGTGCCGTTATATATTTCCTACTTATCTTGCAGGTTACACTCACGTTTTGCACAGGTGATGGTACTGCCTCCCCAGGTCCCATCTTGCATACACTGTCGAGTGTTAGTGCCGCCGTTTGGCAAGAATCCAGAGTTACAGCTCTGTGAGCACCTTGCTCCGAGTGTGAACGGGGCGACACACCCAAACACCTTACCGTTACCCGGGTTCGGAAGCGCTGAACAAGTCACAGCTGAAAAATATCAGATATCTTCCTCAAAACCTACAACAGCGATAAATCAGAACTAAGGATTGATATATTAATAGATAAATTGATTGATTGATTGATTGACTGATATTGACGTACTATTTTTTCTTCCTTCAAAGTAGATTGATGCAAGACTACTCTAATAACTGACGATTAATGAGTTTAGTGTACAGAAGTAATAGAACGCTGAACGTTGAATAAGGGCTATAGCTAGCCCTTCCAATAATTTTCTGAGGAGAGTTCAGGACACATATTCTCTGATTTGAAACGTCAAACACTCGAGCGTTTAAACACGTTCTCACTTCGAAAGTGTCGGATCCCTGACTATATATCTCATCCTGAAATCTCAATTACACAGGAAACAAAAATGTGCTTAAATCCAGACACGTGCCATATGCGAGCTTCAAATGTGCTTTTGTTTAAGTCCAACGAATTTGACGATAGAAACATCATGTCGTGCCGGTGTGAAATGAATCACAAATGAAATGCATAATTATAATACCTCAGCCGCCAGTCAGATTTTTGGAGAGGATACCCACCCGAGCAGCACAACCCCGGAAGTGACATTACATGTAGTAAAAGCGCTGTTTGTCGAACGTTCCGATTACTTTTCAATTTTGCATTTCACCTCTGGTGATCTAGCGTTAAAAAGAATAATCTAGAGATTATTGTCCCCGTTTATATGGGCATAGCTCATAACAAAAACACCGAAGAAGTTGTTCGGCCGGATTCAAACTGGAGCGTGCGTGCGTGTGTTTCTTCCTATACGCCATAGCCACGTCGTAAATATCTTTCGCTATCTAGGGCAGGGTTTTGTGGAGTGAGCCTGTTAAACGGAGCATGCGCTGTGAAGAGGGTGACGAATCTGTAGGAAATTAAAACCCACTCGCCGTGCTTGTCCACAGGAAAATGAGTGAGTTGATATGATTTTACGTCCCTTTCAACTATATTTCAGTCATATCACGACGTTTGGGTCGTATTCCTTTCATAACCAGGAACCCCAAGGGTATAGGGTCCTATTCCCTTTTACACCTGGGAACCCCACTGATAGGGTCCTATTCCTTTTTACACTCGAGAACCCCATGCGTGGGATCCACAGGAGGAACTACTATTCGTGTTTCAAATTATAACAAGAAAACTAAACTTGCTAACCTACTACCTTTTTATACCAGCAACAATGAACACTAGTGACCGCTTCTCTCTTGCATGAACGTAAGGCTAATAATCATGGCAAATGATATACCTTGACCAAGTCTTGTCCCTCGACTCGATACGGAGTACTTTTAAAACTTCTCGGAGTCATGTCCCGCGTGGAATGCACTTGATATTCCAAATAATACTAAAATATAGTGCATGATGACTCGTTATTCGATTGGGAAGTGTATGTGATGTCTACATACGAACAACTCTTTCCTCTGTGACGGTAATAAAGCCGATCATTTTAAATCTAAATCTAAAACATGCAAAACTAGATCTATCGTGAAGTTTCTGAGGCATTTATAGTGAGAATGTTTCCTTGTAGCAGAAACCTAAAACCAAAACTCTTTGGTTCTTCCATATAACGACACTTTCCAATATATTTCCGGAAAATGGTCTAGCTGGATGTGTCCTATAAATGCATCAAAACTGCCGAAATATAGGCCACATCCTGATAAATAATAAATCTATATATATGCAACTGACCAAAGCATTCTGTTCGAGGTTGATATTTCAGTACGTAAACTTCAATAAAAATCTGATTTTCTAGCTTTTCGAAAAACAAAATCGGCTTTATCGCCATCGCACACAATATGGTTTTTCGTATGTACACGTGACATATCTTTTGCATCCTAAAAAATATCATACGTTTTGTGCAGGTGATGACTTGGCCACTCCACGTTTTATCGGGCAAACACTGTCGAATCGGATTCCCACTATTACGTACAAAGCCCCGAGAGCAACTCTGTGTACAAAGCGATCCGACTGTGTAAGGGGCCTGGCAGGACAAAGCGCCATTCTTCACGTTAGGTGGAGCGGGACACGTCGCAACTGAAAGGCAATCAGAAATTAGTTTTATTCGAAATGGGAAACAGTCGGGGTAGTTTCAAGCAGCTTAGCAACTGTCACGAGCCAACCGTCACCTCTGTGGTGAGTGGGGGGAGCAGGCTTTAGGCAGGATGAAAGAGAAAATCAGATCAAAAATATTTAACGTGAAACCTGAGATTTTGAGCCAAGTTAGTTTTATCCAACATCGCGAAGAAGGCAGAGGAGAAAACATGCGTAATTAAAGGCACCCATTGATTAGTTCTATCTATATTCAACATATGTAACGTCGCCAACTACATGTAATCAGAAATTATTTTGATCTGAAGCGAAACTGAAAGCAATATCACAAGTAATTTCACGTAACGTCTCAGCTGAATGCATTCGTGAGTTCGATTTGTCTAGCATGTATCTAGGAGCAGCAATCAGCATAAGAGCAATCAGTCTTTATAACTGATGGAAACCTGGGATCTACCCAATCCCACATACTACCATCTTTGCAACGTCGTGACCAAATGTGCGGTAAATTCTACCCTCGTACCTCTCTGATTGTATCATATTATTCACTCATCTGCGTGCAATTCTTCCTTATAGAAAAATCGTCTGTTCTTTAGTTTCAAACGTGTTTTAATATATTTAATTCGTGTCAGTGGTTTATTTCCAAGATGGCAGTCACTTAATAATCTGTGTACTTTCAGACTGCCAAAAAAAACTAGGTGATACCAAGTATTCAAATATAATTCGATATCTACTGGATGTTACTCAGTTCTTGAAAACGTTCACAATTAAACACGACATGCACAGATGGTGGGAAAAGATGGCGGCCTACTGACAAGAAGTCATATGACACCGCAGACCAATATTCTGGCATATCTGAAAACATAACAAGAACCGGAATGGTCCCTGAGAGGATTTGTACCTCAGCCATGCTTTTATTGTAGTTGTTCATGTGAACATCTTGAATGACATGACCAAACGACCCCAGGAACCGAGTTGAGCGGTACCAGATGCATAGTCTTACAAGACATAATTTGCAACAACAACGACTATTGAAATCACGGACAGGACATCGGGAACAGAAGCAATAACAGGTTCAGTACATCCAGTGTGAGTTTCTGTGTTAACGGATTACGACCGACACGAAGATCACTGGTATTACGGCTACTACGTCATCACTCTGAGATATTTGTATCTAATACAGCTCAAGCCGGTGCTAGGGGCCGTGTGGTCATCTCATTCAAGATGTCCACATGAACAGCTACAATAAAAACATGAATTGCAAGCACCTAAAAGATGCGCTGACCCCTCAGCCCGATTTTCTGATCATGTAGGATATGGTTTGCGTGATATACATGTCTGTACCATACATATAATAGACTCAAGTTGCATAACGCGAGTGCTGCGCCGGGATTACAGCATGCATGAAAGTGTAGCTTGATCAGTGGCAAGAAAGATCATACATGAGCAAGAATGATAACAGGTTATTGGCATAGAAACACATTGATTGACATATGCCCACCATTATCATTATTATTCGGGTGGGGGACATAAGCTCGAGGTACGCAAACAGGTTCAAAATTGATCTGGGTCAAGCCAGAAATAGGCTATCCTAACCTAGTTTTAAATAATTTCCAAGGCACCATAACATGTTCGGTGAAGAAAATAAAAATGTTATTTTGTACCGGTAACAAATAATTGTGACAGTTGATTGCGCAGAATGAAACATTCGGGACGCCCACAACATATGTCCATCTTCAGTAATCGCCTAAAATAGTAATAACATGAATTGCAGGAAAGCACCTAAAAGGTGCGTGGACCCCTCAGCCTGGTTTTTTTTTAGTCAAGATGGATCAGGGCTGCATCTAGAGCCAATTTAGTTCCGGAAAACTTATGGGAGCCCAAAATTCAAATGAAACAAAAAACGAAAATGTTGTTGCTGTTCAATTTGAAAGGATTTCTGAAGGAAATATTCCTAGAAAAAGCTTCTGGGAGTCTCAATATCGATCCGATTGCATAGCTGGGTATTGAATTTCTTGTTAATAAACCTCTATCATAGGCTCTTTGTGCCGAAATTCACCAAAAAAAATTGGACCCTCTATTATGAATTACGAAAAGGGACTGGGAGTTTGGGATCGGAACCTGCAAAAAATCCCTGGATACAGCCCTGCGGATACAGTTTGTGTGATTTCTGTACCGTATATAATAGACTTCGTGTTCACGTGAGTGGTGTGCTGGGATTACAGCATGCAAGAAAGTGTAGCTTTATCAGTGGTAATTTATGCATTGCACAAGTGTGATAAAAAGTTAATGGCATAGAAACACACTGATTGACACAGGCCCACCATTATCCATTATTGGGGGGGGGGGGGGCATAAGCTCTCAGTTATGCAAACTGGTTCAAAAAAGTCAGGCTAAAAATGGGCTCTCCTAATCACTTGTTTTAAATAATTTCCAAGGTACAGTAACATAAAAAAAATAATTAAAAATCATGAAATCATCATAGCCATCTGAAAATTTAATCATTTCACCAGACAACATTCAGAAAGCTCTCACAAAAGTTTGGTCAGGCCTGGCTTGATAGATCTGCAGATATTCAGCGGACAAGAACATATTGATGGGCATAGATAACAGTGCAAAAGCTGAGCCATTAATAAATAATAAAAAAAAATAATTAAAAATCATTCAATCATCATAGCCAACAGAAAATCTAATCCTTTCATCAGTAAACATTCAGGAAGCTCTCACCAAAGTTTGGTCAGGTTCGACTTCATAGATCTGCAGATATTCAGCGGACAAGAAAATGTTGACGGACGGACGGACGTACGTACATGGCAACGACAAGACCCCACAGCCCTATGGGCTGAGGGGTAACATGGCTGGGATACAAATCATCACAGGGATCCCCTTTCTTGCGATATTTCTAGAAATATGCAGTCATTATTCTTGCAAGTACGCCAGCATCGTTTTCCAATACCCTTTTTATGTTTTGTTCATAAGCGGAAATCTTCGAAGAGAAAAGATTTACACTTGGAGAGTCGCAACATGAACATCTCGTAAATCTCCAGATTTGATACACCGAAAAAGCCGCGGATCCACTTCCCATCATGCCATCAGTACATGTCAAGTCAAGTCAAGTATGGGATGACGTATCCCAGACGATGTTACCGTATGAGTTTTACACTGTATTATATGGAAAATATGAATCTGAATATGCCCGAGAAGGTGTAAATGTGGAAGATCTAACCACGACCTTACTTTGGGAGCAGACGATGGCTTGTCCAGTCCATGTTCCCTCTTGTGTGCACTGGCGAGAGAGTGTTCCTCCTTTCTGAACAAACCCTGTTTTACAACTCTGTGCACAGACAGTTTCGACCTTGACGGAACCGCTGCAACCTGAAAAGGCTCCATTGGCAGGGGTTGGTAAGACAGGACAGTTTACAGCTGAAATATGAAAACAAATTTGAGTCCTTCAACAGTAACATCGGTACGAAGAACTATAGACTTCTAGAATAGTGGAGTAAACTGATACAATACAATAATCAGATATATCTGAAACACAGACTAGTCATTCAACATAATCACAGCACAGACAGTAAAAATATTAGGACATTCGTCTTATGCGTCATACGATCATTGTCAAGTTATTTAGTCATAAGTCTCTACCTGTATACACAGTGTGAAATGTCGATTCTGGACCACCATATAAACGCATAAATTTCGATTTTCATTTAACAATTTGATGTAACTGTATGCACGCAAACCTTGGTATTATGATGTGTTTTGACAAAACCTATTTCCGAAATATTATTCCATGACCCTTCAGGTCGGTTATTGTAAACACAATTATTTGTGAGAATTAATTATGTAAGTTCAGATTTATACAGATAACGTATAAACCGCTTATGTAAGTACAATGATTTAACCTTGGTTTTGACGAATGAAATATACAATGCGACAGTTCTGTGATTTGTCTGTAATAATTGTACCGAAGCTGTGAGTACATCTATGTCGGGTTAAATTGACATTGTAAATGTCTAGTATTGTATATAACGGAATGAACGGCATATTATAGTCAGACTTTTAACACCAGGTCTCCCTGATGGCAGTACCATCAGGTATCGCAGAGGCTCATGCTTCCGATAATAGTTATTGCTATCTCCAGTTCCGAAAAATGACTGTTTACAGAATAGTCTGTCTACCAAATGATGCCGGTCATTCCTAAGATAGATGGAATCCAAATTTCATAATGGCTTTGTTACCAGGAACAAGACTGCAGCTTTCATAATGGCGTGGAATGAATTTACAATAAATCGGCTTAATATCCAACAGACGTTTTCATTGTATCCTCTCTCATTTAAAGAGTTTGTCAAGACTTCGAGAAATCTCGAGACGATCTCTGTGTCTTGAGACGACTAATGCGTTACAACATCTTAAAGATCACGCGCACAAGCCCTGTTGTCTTAAAGACCTCAAATTTCATAACAGGATACCACTGAGTTTTGCCTCAATTGATTATATCACAACTATAGAATCGAACCAGTCATGACGTATACTTATCCAAAATGCATGATTAACAATGAACGTAGTTAATTCTATCTGGCCTGGGCTTTTTGGGACCTGAACAGGCCTGGGCGGAGGGGGGTGGGGGCATTTCGGCTCAGCAATAATGATATTTCTTATTTCTTATACCCTTGAGTTGGAGGGCTGAAACTTACCAAACCATACCCTTTGGTCAAGCTCTACCAGAAAATTTAAAAAAAATCCAAGATGGGCGCGGTGATGACGTCACAGTGGTGTCATTGTTAAGTAAGGTATTTTTTGGTCGGTTCCTCGGTCAGATTCTCCTTTTTCTAATTTTTTTATCTATGTAATTTCTCCTAAATACTACATGATCAATTTGTTATTGGTCTGATGTGAAATAAAATAGTTTTTGCCCACTTTTCCTCGCAAAAAACAGTAATTTTGAAGAGAAATGGCGAAAACATCGCATTTGTGGTACCTAACGTGCACTCCATTTTGAATTTACCCAGGATCCTCTATTCAGTGGGTTATGCAAATAGGCTCAAAATGACCTCAATATGATAAACTATAAAGTCACGGAGTGTCAGCTCTCATTATGTCATTCCGGAGATAGCGCAGAAAGTTTTATAGACGGGAGAGGGGCATAATGGCCCCCAGTTCTGGTAGGGTTAATGTTTCGACATTTCAAGACCGAACAACGGATTTACACGAATTTACATAAAGGAACTTTAAAAAAATACAGCTTCAGTCTGGAGTCGATGATCACGTTACAAGCTAGTTAGTTTGAACAAAAGAAACTTATCAAACTGTTTTTCTAAACCTCTCACGTCACGAACTTCTTACTATCGATTTGTGTTAATTTCGTGTTCAGTTTAATTTGAAAAAAGGACGAATGGTCCCTTCAGGTTGAAAAAATCAGAATTTGGAAACCAGAGAATTGCAAAAGCTGAGAGGTCCTTCTTCTGTGCGCCATACATAGAGAACATGCCAAATTTGCCAAAAGAGCGATTGTGAAGTCGTGGAAACTCAAACCGTGAAAAACAAGAGATATCACCACGTTTTTGCCATTCTCTCTTGCGAGAAATCTTATTTTGTTTTATTATATGTGTTTCAAATAAATTTGGAATTGTTGATAACTGTCATACAAAAGAGATCTTTTCATTGTTGACGCGGAAATTCTTTTTGGACGACAGCTGAATATTGATTGTCAGAGCTGACGCTTGCTATGAGGCATGGAATTTCTCCTCTGACTTACAGGGTTACCTTATACGCTTAATAATTGTGTATCTATAAAAATAAAATATACCGAACAATTTGTTTCCTAAATTAACTCATAAAAAGAGAGATTTTATCACGTTCTACAGAAAATATCCAATAAATATTCGCATATTTTTATACCAAAGTCACGATAGGGAAACAATTTACCAATACCTTAAACTACTTGTGCTTACCTGCACAGGTGATGGTGCTTGTATCCCAGGTCAGGTCCTGCTTACACGTCGCCTGTGCTTGACCCGACTGACCACTCAGCTTGTATCCTGCGCGGCAGTGGACTGGACATGAAGATCCATAATAATTGGGACAGGATGCCCCAGTAAGGTAGGCGGTGTCAGGCAGGGTCAATTGTGGGCATCTCTTAACTGGCAAGAAAAAATACAGCGATATCAAAGAAGGCCATTTGTGGGGAATCCCCTAACCTCACCACTGCCAACTGCCATATCCGATATAGTTAACCCGAGATCAGGTCGTTTTAATTATGATTGCATGCTGTCGGATATGTATCGCCCTTAGACTATTCATTCGTATGAATAACGAAGAGAAACCCAGAATGGAGCCCTGGGGATCCCCCCACTGGTGGCCGAGTGGTCAAAGGCGTTTCGCTGGTGACCGCTAGCCTCACACTGAAATGGCACGGGTTCGAGCCCAGCTGGTGCACGTGTAAAAGTTCGTCATATAGTTGTCGACGGGCTGTGGTTCTCTCGGGGTACTTCGCCATCCAAACTGACTGTCACCGTATGAGTGAAACAAACTTGAGTGTGACATTAAACCAACGGTGACTCCCCCCCCCCCTTCAATCTGTTCTTCGTCTGAAATAACCCCTTCATATAAACACATTGGCCTACATTTTGCGGGTTTTATTTGAACCACTTCAACCTCTTGTTATATACTCCATCAATTTCTAGTTTTTCTAAGAATAAATTCATGCTCAAATAGATAGAATGCCTTCTTGAGATCTACAAGGATGGCTCCACATAAATTACCTTTGTCGGTGTTCTCAATAAGGAAATCTGTTTCGTCCAAATCGATGTTGAGTGATATTTTTGGGAAACCGGACTGTTTATCAAGAACCACTGAGTTGTCTCCCATGATTTCTAGTCATGTTCTTTGGGAGTTGTCTCCCCTTGGCCCATGCCTTCAGTGCAGAGATCGCAATAAAGTTGAATTGAATTGAATTGATATTGCATCGGATACTTGCCCAATTGATCAGATACATATCTGTCGATAATTTTGGACAGTATTGAAAGCACAGAGTTGGATCGTTAATTCCCCAAATCACCATCATCTCCAAATTGACTGTCTTAAAAAATGAGATTACAGATAGCTGCAATATGTGGTGAAATGATGTCAACTATTTCTTTCAACAGTCGTATTCTGATGTCACCAAGGCATGTTGCTTTGGAAGGTGACATAATCAGTCTGACTTGAATTTACAGCATTCGGTACATGCCGATAAAAATAATTCTCTTCCATATAAGGGCCAGTGAGTGATATTGCACATAAACTCCTGGACTTTCATGTCAGGAATTGTACGTTCAAACCATATCAACACTATAACTGCACCTTTTCGATAGCCGACTTCTTATCATAAAGCACCAGACCCTTTACAGATTTGTCCGCAAACTTGTCACCAATAATACATGATCAATAAATTGTTTAGGTTTTCTCGCATAAAATAACTACCGGTATTTTATGGCCCACTACTATGCCAATAAAACATTCATTTCTATAAGAATATTTTGGGTAACTTCACAAACTTTTCATTCCAAATACTCGAAATGTTCGAATCTAAGTTTGTTTTGGAGTACGTGTACATGTACATCACATCCTTCAAACATGTACATTATTTAATATCGATCATCGCTTACCTGTAACCGTCACAGTGAAAGTGCAGGATGCGGCGTGCCCAGTGACGTCCGTGGCAGTCACAAACACCGTGTATTTGCCTTCATTTAGAGTGGACGGAGACTGCATACTCTGGGTTATTTTCAAATTTCCTCCTGCGTTGTCTGTTGCAGTTGGCGCGTTCCAGGTGACGACAGCTGTGGTGGCGCCGCTCTGAGCCGTGACGGATACATCATGAGGACAAGATAGCTGTGGCGGTTGTGTGTCTAGTATATAATAATCTTGAACGTTAGAAATAGTCCTAATTACATAAAAATATTAATGTGTATTTACATATTAGGAAGCGTGAAAGATGACCACGTCACATCACCACGTCTATCATTATTGGATCTATATGAGCGAAACGCAATGTCAGGCATTGACAAAAGAAAAATACTTTGGATCACCGTTGAAAATGTTTCCACCAAATGTACGGATAACTAGCATCTGGAAGCTTTCAGAACGATTCTATTTCAAGGCTTACATCTAGAGGATAACACATAAAATTAGTTTGGCATGATCATGTTACCTGAGCAGGTGAGTGCGCTTCCAAAGTTACTCCACAGACCACTGGACAGACATGTGATCCTCCCCTGGCCAGTGAATCCCGTAGCACAATTTAGATTACAAACAGTCCCTATCTTAGACGGCGCTGTCGTACAGTTTGGCGGAGACAGGGTTCCCGAAGTTGGTGCTTGCAGGGGTTGGCAGGGCACATCTGAAAATAGGCTTAGTTGAATTGACAAATGCGTGTGTACATGTCGGAAGGAGCACAATGTGTTTATTTGCAACATGATTTTGGAATAAATGTAAAACTTACAATCTGGAACTAGGCTGTCTGATGGGAGCAGCAAAAGTGTAGGTGACCACAATTAATATCATTTTTAACACGGAGGAAACTCATCAGCTCTTCAGATGTGTGTGTTAAAATGTTAGATCCTATATTCATGAAGATATAAAATAATTGCAGCTTGATGCAACTTTAATTTACCGTGTCATGTTTTATGGCAATCCTGAAGTATACACAAAATAGAAATGCAGATGCAATGCTAGGTTTCGCTCGTTAAGAAATTCCACGTGCAAAACCGAAAGGCCCTATTTGCACGATAATAATTATAGTATCTAAATTTACGCAGGCCAGCACAAAGCATGATAATTCCTCTCCAGACGGAAGCACCCAATACTTTCCATTGATGCTCCTCACAATATCATGATGCTATATCAACATATTTTTATACTTCAGCATAATACCATACGGTGGGCATTGATCGTTTTGATTGATATTCGACAGAAAAGTTTCAAATATCACTGAAATTAATACAAAAAATAACAGTAAGTACTATCCATTTTCATTGATAAAAATCCCAAGGAAGGATTTGCCGTCGCAAGTTGTGCTAATCGGTCAACTTTTAATACCTTTGCTGCAGGATACTTTATCTCCTAGGAGAGTAAGACCATCTGGGCATCCGCAGGTTGTACCGCCGGTTTCAGTTGGGAAACATAAAGAGTCACATCCACCCTTTCCAGTGGAGCAACCGTTAGTTCCTGGAATAGAAGTATGCATCAAACTTAGAATAATTCGATAGATATAATCGTTATCAAAACAAACGTCCAAAGTTATGGGGTTCCAAAGTTACGGCATTTACGGTATCCACAGTAACGGCCAATTCCGACCAAAATAATATCGTTATAATAAATCTGACTAGGAATCTATCCCATATTCTCCTCAATATGTAGACTCTCATATCAAACATCTTCGTTCACCAAGACAATTTCCACACTCACGCTCTGGACTTGGTCGGACGGGCTGTCATTATTGTTCAAACGCAGCCTATATAGCTTCATGAATATGCATGACGTATTATCCACAATATTTCCGAAACGTGCTCTGAGACGGCGTCAGCGATTGTCTGGCATTGTCATTTCGTCACCCAACAGAGGAGACGTGTGCTATGTTTGACTGGTTCGGAAAACGAAATTGACATTTCTGATTTTGAACAATAAAGGCAGCTCGTCCGACCAAGGCAACTTCGAAGTGGGAACATAGAAATTGGTTTGGTATAACGAAGATGATATCAAAGAATTCAGCTTTTGTTGTCCATCATTGCAGGGTATTCTTCTAATGTTCTCCACTAACGAATACAATTATCGGATTTCTTTTTGAAATTGACCAATCAATTGCTTTAAACTAGGACATATCCCTTGACGTTAATGTAATTATGATATTGACTGATTACGCGGACAGAATCGTTTAACGGAGAAATCCTTGCGTACACGTTAGGAGATCGGGTAGCTAGGTATTCGCCTGCAAATTACCCCATTATTTTGAATTTGATTTGAAACTTTATTTATCAGATATAAACAGATAAGCATGCGAACATAGAATTTTACTCAATTATATCGAGGCGGGAGTAAAACCCCGAAGTGCTTGTTTTATACCATAATAATAATAATGTATAAGATGAACAGCGACAGCAAAATATAAGGCAGTTATCGATAAAAATGATAACGAATTATACAGTGTCATATTTGGTTGATTGGATGGTTCGATCGGACACTCCACCGTAGTATAATGGGCACTGGTCATACAGAGTATGCCATGCAACCCGTCCCCCGACACCGCCCTACACATTCTCCCTCGTACCAATGACGCACAGCCACTGGTAATGAATATCTGTTCCCCGTAATATCTTATTTACATCTGTATCCATATCATCTAACCGTGACCAGGTCCCCAGTCTTTTCTCTATATACAAGTAGTATTCGGGAACTAGCATTTGACACTCAATTAGAATTATAGTAACTTAAATTTGTCAGGGATTTTACAAAAATAGTCAAGTTGATAAAGACATTATACATTGACAAACGAACTAAAATTATACGTGTCCCAATTATCGTTATATTAAATATGACTGGGAATCTATCCCATATTCTCCTGAATACGATTCGCATATCAAAGAATTCAGCTAGTGTTGTCCATGATGGCCCGGATGTTCCTTCCATTTTCTCCACTAACCAATGGAACAACCGAATTTATCTTTTAAATTGACCAGGGACATAGCCCTTGATGTTAATATAAAAATCTATTGATGGATTATTCTAAAATATAGAGCTTGTAAAGATCTTAAATGAACTAAGAAATGTACCGTGAAATTTAAATAAAACATTGAGTTGATTGCCGCGAAATCCGTATGGGATCCGCCCTTAACAGAGGTGGACAGAATTTTACGAATGGAGAAATCCTTGTGTAGCTAAAGTTATTTATCCCGGTAATCGTTCGCATATCCTCGGCATGATCACCGCCACCCATACCCCCTTATCTCCCAGTAAAATTCACTAACCAGAGATTCCGAATCCGTTTTTGTGGACTGCAAGTCCCGCTAGTCTGGTAAATCCTGCAGGTCCTACGGCTGTTTTTCCTTGGCCGTTCTTGTTTATTCTCATCAAGTTACTGTCAACAGACGAAAACATTTTCTGATGTAAAGGCGTAAAGAGAAACATCTATCCAAACTGAATACACTAATCATTGCACCGATCCAAAGCACTATATTATTTGGCTTCTGAATAGCTAAATGTTGATGCTGGATTGAAAACCAATCTGGATTGTTGCATGTGCGCGTGCTTGTACTTTATTTTCAAAGTGATGAGCTTATAATTATCTTATCGTTAATCCGCGATTCGGTGGTGTGCCATCTATACCTAATTTATCAATAGATTGTTTTTTTTTGTTTCTTGATAGTTCTATTCGTCGTGTACAGGACTTCTTGCGCATACCGCTTTGGAGTTGCTGGTTAATCTTCCGAAAAAGGCAACATTATTTTGAATAGAGAAGTTTTTATTCACAATGAAGGTTGTTTAATAGCAAACAGCTGACCAATTCTTTCTTGCAGGATATTCACGTATAGTGTACCTATTTTGATCTTATATCTACTCAGAACTTCGCGATAATATTATTTTATGAAATAATGTGTGTGGATTAGGGAAGGGGGGGGAGATTCTGTTTCGACGACGGCCGACTACAGTACAAGGAATCTGACGCTACCCTCACCGAGCCTAAAGTACATTCTGGGCCGTTTATCAATCATTTAAATTGTAGATTGATAAAATTTTGAGATTTATTGAAACTATCAGCAAGCCCAAACCAGTGAAATCGGAACGATGGAAACATGTAAGTAATAAATTGTCATCTTGCAACATTTGTAGCATAGTATGCTGATGTAGGAGACCAAATCGCTCAAACATAATTACATATAAAGCATTGAAACTTGTATTATGCTGGAAAGTTCCTCGTAAGTTCTCAATCGAAATTTTTTTGTACGCTTATGCCTCGTCTGTGAAGTAGGGTAAGTGAGCTGGATTCTGTCGGCGGCTGAGAATTGGGTTATAACGTAAAGTTAATAATATCTGAATGATATATACACTAGTCTGGCTTACCTTCGAATATACTAGCATTAGATCTGACACTCAGCAGTCAGCTGTCGTCCATAAATAATTTTCAGGTCCATAACCTAAATACCGTATTTCATCAAACAATTACACTAAAACTCCAAATAGGAACAAATATTTCAACATAACATACACCAGCAATTTGCATTTACCCACAATCCGTATAGGTAGGTGTACATCAGTCAATCTATTTTTACAATAAAATAATAAGCTGGAGCAAAGTCTAGTTTCGAGTCGTATTTTCCTTCCGCCCTGACATACGTTGAAACTTTGGCACACAGGGATAACCCTACCTGGCCTGGGGGGGGGGGGGGGCGGGGCATATGGCCCCTACCAAACTTTTTACTCTATCTCCGGAACGACAACAAGTGGAGTGGAGAATGGCCTCCCACATGCCTGGACAGGTCCCAAAAAGCCCAGACCAGATAGAGTTAACTTGTTCGTATATCTAGCGCATTTCTTCTTAGCTAAGTTCCGTTAAATCCAAAGTTAGTGACCATACGGATACAATCTGATGAAATATATACATGGGTTCCACATAAAGAGACACAGCATTGAGATACTATACATTCCAGTGTACGGCTTGGAACTCATTTACTTGAAAAGTCGCAAACGATAGGTGAATCTGAGTATGTCCGTGCCAATAATTAATATACATATTATGTTCGATGGGCAAAATGAGAAAACACAGGTTGGTTTCTTGCAAGAGAAAAGTGTTATCAATGAAATCAGTAAGATACCATGACGTTCCCAATGAATATTCAATGAATGTCAGATCTGAAGTTTGTAATGAATAATGAATAATTGTTGAACGAATACGAACCCGGGGCTACTCCACCGTGTGTAATACACGTATTGGGATGAAACGACAATCCCATATAACGAAGACTGGAGACCTGAAGCAATCTGGCGACGTTGATTTCCATCCAAATTAGAACTTTCGATCTTTCTCGTTGAGGCATCACACCAGTAAATCCTATTCTCTAAAAAGGAAAGAAACTAAATTATAGATTATTTCTGGCGTACTGTGTGCCGATGTTCTCCAAAGTACCCCCATTGAAGTAATGGCGAAAGCAAAGGAGATGGTACGATAAGGCGGGATTTTGGCCTATACGTAGTGCGGTTGAAATTGGAAAAAATAAAACGTCGTAAAAATAATTGTGTTTTAATGTAACGACAAGAGATGATATATGTACACAATATCTGAATTTTCTAGCTCGATTGAGTTATGGTTATACTTATGAAATGAAACTGAAATCAGCTGCATGAGCTATTCCGTGAAAAAAGGGGAAAAATCGAGTCATTTAAACACACATTTAGACACGAAGGACCCCTTGGACCAAAAAGATTTTCCAGCAGTAGAGATATAATGCCATCACCAGGTTTTGGTCCAAGAGGTCTTTTGCAGCTAAGTATAAGTAGGATGACACAATTTAGACCCCTTTTTCATTTTTTATTGTGTACATATACACAGAAAAAAAATCCCCGAATATTTCCTGACTGCTACACCAGTGGAATATTCCTTAACAAAACTAAGGAATATTCCCCACCATGTTAGGGAAATTCCATAACATGCTACGGAATATTCATTGTTGAATTTTAAGGAATATTCCGATGGTGTAATAGTCGGGTAATATTCATTCAGTGTTTTTCTCTTGCCGTTAGATTAAAAGACAATTATTTTTAGGATATTATATTTTTTAGATTTCAACAGCATCCCCTGTAAATACAGGCCTTATCTTATCATCTCCTTCGAGTGTGATAATTTAAGTGCACGATTGAGTTGAACTGAACTGATCTCACCAATACATGGCAATCTGGAAACCCTTTCCTTGACTGGCAGATGGAACAGGCAAGATACAGACAGTCCCTATTTCTAAATCTATAGTATATGAAGAGTCAGGATTAAAAGTATTTAAATTAACCAAATAGCACCGACAGATATACTGTACGTTCGCTTTCAAGACTACCCGTCTGCTACCTCCTATTAATTGTGGGGGGCTCGTTGGCCGAGTGGTTTAGATCGCCGACAGATCTAAACCATTCGGCTTACGAGCCTCCCACTGGGTGTTGGGTGCTGGCGGTTGGGTGCCTTAATCTGGTGGTCGATGGTTCGAATCTCACATGGGACTCGACCAGTTTTCAGCCTTAGAATCTGTGCTATACTGAGGTAGTGTAGCCCCAAAATAACGAAAATACTGAGATATAACAAGGTTACCGGTATAATCTATGGTCAGTCCATTTGGCCATCTGATGCCTGTAGAAACAATAGTATGGCGAGCAAATCCATCCATGTTGCTGCATTCAATCTTCGATTGTGTTCCCCAGTCCGTCCAGAACACAAGTCTAGAACAGTTAAATAGACAACACAACCGATATATGTGCGTTCATTTATATCACCAATATATAATCTGTAAAAAGTAAAGGTGGTATTAATGAGTAGTCCTGGGGGTGGGGGATGGGCGGTGTCGGATGGGGACGCGTTTCTGGGACATCCGAGTATTTTTTATTATAACGTTAATGTCACTAGAGTTACAGTTTGCATAATGCGGGATCCAATGTATCATTTGTTAATTCGAAATAATGGCCATGGTGGTCTTCTATGTTTCTAGTTCATTTTTCTCGCTTCCCAGATTGCATATTTTTTTTTGCTAAATCCTTTGGCTATCACCATAATCACGATCATGGCCACTGTGTTGAGACAATTGGTCACATTAAAATACAAATACCATCCGTCATCGAGGCTGCTGATATGATTATGTTTGAGTTATCTATTAAAGAGGGACAACAATATTTTGTTGACCGTTTCAGCACTATAGTCACAGGGTTAGGTCTAACACGAATCGGATTTCTCCCAGATTTGTAAAAGTTAAGTCAATATTCACTTCCAAGTAGCTTTCACAATAGGAACAGCAGTCCAAATAGTATCCGCGTAGCGTTTTTTCGTGGAAACTCTGAAGATGTGTCAGACATGGTATCTAAGGAAAGACATTATGACATAATTTGATGGATTGCGTAGCGGGGAAATTTCAGGCGAGTACATGTATCATTAACAGCTTAAATGTAAGTTTAGATCTGACATTCACTAGACACCAACTTCCGCCTTAGTAATCCGAATACCCACTTAACATGATATAATTAGCGCAAGGAATAGAGAGAATGTAGGCTTCTAGCATTGATGTAGCGGTCAATTCTTCCCTCTAATTCACCCGTTAAAGGCGAGTGCGTGCTCAAGGTGCAATGAAAGTTCGTGTGAAACACGGGAGAAGAGCATTTCCCCCGAATACAGGTGTAACACATAATGTGATACTCACAGGGCTTTAGATCCCCCCATTTTCGCTACACCCACTATTAGATGTGGCAATTTATTTTAGGATGGGGCAGAGGGTGGGGCATATAACCCTGGGGGGAGCAATCGGGAATCATCACTGGCAGTAGTGCCTCTGAGAAGGGATTCCTTTACCAATGGGCGAAACCCAGTGTGAGGCAACACCAACTTTATTTTGTGTTTCACGGGCCGACCTTTAAACAATGCCGGCAAATAAAAATGCAAAACAACGGAAATAAAAACCTTCAAAGATAATTTTTCAAAGTCAGCGAATTGTTGTTGTTATAAAATGCTGCTAACCGTACTTAGACAATAACGACATTCAACATAAACCAGGAACCTTCACTGGCTGTGTGATCTATCACTGCGTCATGGTAGCCATACTCCGACAGTGACGTGGTATGTTAGAGCTTGGATATGGTAGATGTTCCACCAGCTCACCCGAAATGGCACGGTTTTAAGTTACTGTTGAAGCATGAGGCTGTTGCAGCACACGCAAACGTTGGCAGACTGGTCCGGAAGACAACCACAGCCAAAACGATGATGATCAAAATCTCAGATTTGAAGTGTGTGTTGACAGTTAAAAGCATGTGACTTAACATAGTATTTGGCCTTGAGAAAATAGGTCAACGTCAGTCATATTCATAGACTTCAGGTCCATCATCAGTTGCATATGTGGCATTAATTTAGAAAGCCTCGCTATATTTCATGCTATATCATAATATACAGTATATAACTTTGAAAAAATAGGTTGTCAACTGGGATAGGCTTCAAGTCAATCACAAATTGCACATATAGTACGAATTTGTAGAGCCTATCTTCACGCATTTAAAAATCATCCCTAATGCTAAATTAACCTTGATAAAAATGGTGAAGTACGGTCATTTTCATTAGGCTACTGATCCACCACCAGCTGAATTATGTGGTATGACAGGAAAGATTGACAGACAGATAGAGATGGCGACAGATAGACAGGCGGATGGACAGGCAGATGACATGAACATTTCAGTTCCATTTGAGGCGTCATTACATATTATCTTCAAAGTCTAAATATTCTGTCAAAATAAATTAGATATAAGAAATTTTCAGATGGGACATGCCATATAGCATGCATGCAAAAATTCCACTTTAAAAATCTTTCTACTTTTTCAGTCTGAAAATAGTTATCAACAGTTGCAACTATGCTGTCAAAGTCAAATGGTATGTGCCATTTCATATCGAGTTTCAAATAAATTCTGGGGACATCCACATAAAACGAAAAAAAAGAGCATTAACCAAGTGATAAGTTGTGATTTTACTCATTGACAAAATTGGTCGGAATGCATCTCCAGACATGTGCAAGCCCAGGGCTTCACGGCCACTGGAGACTAGAGAAATGTAATTGGGATAGCCATACCATGAATAAGATTAAATTATTATATCAGAGTTGGATAGAGAAGTAGCACTGATCCTGGAAAGGGAGTGTTTACTTTGTTAACACAAGCAGTCTACTAATCTCCGTATGTAGAGTGTATTATACAATAAGTCAACGACTTAAGATTTTATTACATGCATGATCAACATACAGGCATTAAATATGCAGGCCTGCAAAGTAAAGGAGAATATACAGTATGTCTGTTTGATCAAAATGACATGTATTCGCGCTCTGTGAAATCCTTGCACTTTTTCAATACAATTACAAGCGTCTAGTCCGTCATTCATAATTCAGCCGTCGTCCATTAGAAAATATCCGCGTCCATAATCCATCCAATATCACATCATACTGATGGCAACATATTTTCCCTGATTGCATTTTAGTTAAGTGTCTAAGCAGGGTCTGACGTAACCTGGATTTAGATATATTTATGGTAATGGAAAATGAATTGAAAGGATATTGGTGCCGACAGCGCACCAATGTCCTTCCAATTCATATTCAAACCATAATGTTAATAAAATTTTGAAATGTAACAAAAGAATGTATGGTGAAATATAAATAAAGCATTATGTTGATGGGCCGCGAAATTCATATGGGAGGTAGCACTAAAACTACAATTTCAATAAAAAAAATTCAATCCTTTGAAATCCTTGGCCTGTGTAACAAGATCACAATAATAAACTTCATGAAGAGCCAATAAATTGTGCTAAAAACTGTACGTTACAGTGCTCCCAAATGATGAACAAATATCACGAAACCACATGATGAACCAATATCCCCAGATCCGGCCTGGGGAATGTCGATATTGGATTCAAATCAACAGAATTTCACGTATTTAAAAAAAGGGCCATTTGGCTTTCGAGGGATGTGAATTATAACACTAGAAATGTTACATTCATGTTAGGCAAACTAGAATTACTTTTCACGGATTTAAGAAAGTACATTTTCATTTTCGTGAAAAAAAAATTATTTTGAAATACAAAACGCCCCCATGATTTCGCCAACACCACCAATATCTTGTCAGTCCTTGCTTATCTTACAAGATCATTATACCCAAATTTCATGGTAATCAAACAAGTTGCTTAGGATATATCATGTTACACATGCTTACATGCATTCATGTCTATAGCACCAACTAGTGATAAGCAAATACAACGAAACACGGGCAGAAGATATCCAAGGCCCTAGGGAGTTGGCACATAAGAGTTCAATGGAAAAACTCCATGGTGATAATGGCTATGGAGGTTTTGACGCTAAGTCGGATAATTGTGCTTTTTCATTTAAATGGCGCTTAATTTGGCTGCATCGAAAGGAGATTATCATGTCGGCAATCCTATATTTATGCTTGGCAACTTAGAATAAAACAATCTTTAAATATTTCTCCAAGCGAATTGGTAGATTTTCATTTCACGAAAAACATCTTTTATTCTGAAAGTCACATGTCTTTCTAGTTACGCAGAGAACTACATCAGAACTTTTCAGCCTATCTTTCAAGACTATTCTAATGAAATTTCATAGAAATCAAACAAGCCGTTCAGACGAAATCGTGAGAGACAGCTTTACCTATGCTCTAACGACAGAGCCACCTAGTGATGAACAGCGGCTATCAAAACACAACCAAACAAATTTCCCGAAAATATCTAAAGTGATCGTAAACCCCTCAAGTAAATTTCCACCAAATGAAAGACCATTGCACACAGTGTGGGAAAATATTTATTGTAATTTTTTACGATTTTGTCAAGCAGAGTATACTCCAAATAAAGCATGGTATTCTACGGTGGTCTGCTGCGATCATATCTAGGTCCGGTGACGTGACACTGCCTTAATACATACATTTCAAACTTTGTATGCACTTTCCAATGCTTCATTCCAGATTAAGAGGTGTATACTTTGAATTTCAACACAGACTCACTGTTCCAATGTGCATGTTTCATCAAAATCTGGGAGATGGTAACTCATAAGTGTCAAGTCAATTTTATTCTTGCATTTAATTTCCCGATTTTGGTGAAACATGCACATTGGAACAGTGAGTCTGTATTGACACTCAAAGCATACACACCTTAAGCTCGAATCAAGCATTGGAAAGTGCTTACAAAGTTTGAAGTATATTCATTAAGGCAATGTGACGTCACTGGACCTAAATATGATTGCAACAGACCACCATAGAATACCATGCTTTATTTGCAGTTTACTCGGTGTAGTAAAATCGTAAAAATTACAATAAATATTTTCCGACACTGTTCGCAGTGGTCTCTCATATGATGGAAACTTTACTTGAGGCTTTACGATCACTTCAAATATTTTCGGGAAATTTATCTGGTTGCGTTTTCATAGCCGTTGTTCATCACTAGGTGGCTCTGTCGTCAGAGCATAGGTAAAACTGTCTCTCACGATTTCGTCTGAACGGCTTGTTTGATTTCTATGGAATGTCATTACAATAGTCTTGGAGGATAGGCAATGCGCTGAAAGGTTCTGGTGTAGTTGGCGTAACTATGAAGGCCCGTTTTTTGACTTTCAAAATAAAAGAAGTTTTCAGCTTTCATTTGATGGAAACCATACTTGAGGGTTTACGATCACTTTAACGGTGTCAGAGATACTCATGTTTGAAGTCGCGGGGGCGGCGACTGATCCGGCGGACGGCGGCGGATCCAGCGGAACCGTTTCTCATGAAAACGTAAGAGCATCCACTTTGTGGAAATGCTTTAATTTGTAGTAACGACGTGCACAATGCGATTAATCGCATTAAATAAAACTTATTCTATCCCATTCCACTGATATCATGTCAGTAACATCAAATGCTAGCTGTACCGTTAGAACTGGCATTTTACCCTTTGTTAGGATGGACGACTATGGCCCTCGGTTCAACCAAACCGCTGTTTACGATCGTCTTGTGGGTTGATCCATCGAGAGTCATCACTGCTATGATATCATTACCTGTGTCCGCGTAATATACATTACGGGAGATAGAGTCCACTGCGATGCCTTGAGCGTTAGAACCTACGAAAAATATACCAACACAATGTCCACTCATGGCATCAGGCATGTTCCTCATGAAACATATCTTATTTTCAAATTTGAAGTTAATTATGTCATTTACTTCGGAAAAAGCTAACCGAGAATGATTATATAGATGATCTAAGCACTTTGAGACTGTGTCTTAATATACTAACATGTAGACAACAGAAATATATCAGCAATATCATTGATCAAGTAATGTCCTATAGACTAGCATGTATTACTCAGCCGTCATTCAAATATGTTCATCGGAAATGTGTGACTAATACAAGTGTGCATTGTTTTCAGATACAATACATTTAAAATTTGATAAATCTGATATTCTAGAACAAAATTGATATTTCGGGTGTTTGAAATGTCTGGAATAGGTACACCAAATTCCGTAACCTTTACGCTAACGTCTAACAATTTAGTAGTGATATAAATAAAACCATATTCTAAAGAATTCTTTCCAATAGAATGCGAATATATCCATTATATATCCATTATTCCTGTCCCTCTTCTAATCTCTTCTAATTGTAGGAATCCATAAATCCATGCCTTAACGCGTTCATAAAATCATCATACCCTACACGTCATATACATTCCTCGTATTTACATGTTCCTCGGTCGAGTATGATGGCAACGGGGTTCGCCAGCTCGAAATGACGCCAGGTGGCTACGTGCACCAAGAGGTGAATGACGCATACGCATGTCGTTTTTCTTGACGTCACAAAGGCAACGTCATAATGTAACGACATTATAATTGTTCGTTTTATGGTGTCACGTCTTCTTTACCTGTTGGAGCACTAGCGCCGCCTAGCGTGGCTGGCGATTCCCATTGCTTAAAATACATGTAGACTTACGTGTATTGAGTTGCACTAAGACTTTCATTTGTGTGCCGTCTAGATTTGATGAGCGTATTTGATGATATCCTGTATCGCTCCAGTATATCTTCACTTCGACAGGGTCATAATCCAGGCTAATCGGATTAGAGATTGGGTCTTTCATAATAGTCACATAACTGTACGTGTTCATGTCCATGCGGATGATAGAGCGTCCAGTGCTTGTGGCCATTAAGATGAAGTTATCTGGGCGAACACCTAGACAAAATAGAATAGTTAATGAACGATCACACAAGCCCAAACTTTGTGGCAACGATACCTATAATTAAAATCATGCTCGAACGTCAGCCCCTCATTCTAGATTGTACGCATTTTCCTACGTTTGCTCTTTTTAATAAGCGATAATCTTTCCGTTTGGGCCAAGGGCATTCAAGTACTCGTAAAAAATATTTACATAGTAGGGATGATATGTCTCTTTCACGTCAGATGTCATATATATTAGTGACCAGTTCCTTTATTATGCTTACGATGTTGGTTGTGATTATTATTGAAGCGGTATTATACCTTGATGACTTCATAATCACTCGATCATTAGCTGATAATCCATCCGATGAAGTACATGGAAGAAACTGGAGAGCTTGGTCGGCGTCGAGCCTCACATGTATAATTGTTTTCTGACTTGCATTCTACAAATATTTCCCGCGTTTTACCCGTGCTATCTATCTAACGGTCACATAGTTCATTACTTTCCATCAGATGACTAGATAGGTTTATTACATCATTGATCTGGGTATTTGTATCCAATTACAAGCGTTTAGTCCGTCATTCATAATCCAGCCGTCGTCCATTAGAGAATATCCGCGTCCATAATCCAAAGACCTATTCCATATTCCATATAACAGTACTAGCACCAAATTCAAAATGACGATCATAGTATACAAAAACATAGGCTTGTTTCCTGCAAGAGAGAAGCGGTCAACAGTTTTCAATGATGCCGGCAAGACATCATGATGTTCCAACAATATCAAATCCGTATCGCTGATCAGTATTCTTAATCCATAATATTCGTTGTAAAGTCGTCATCTAAAGAATGATGTATCTCAGTCACGCTTTGATTGTGACTGTTCAAATGATTGCCATGAGGATCTTGAAGTACATGGGTTCATACGGCCCCTAGCCCCGGGTTAAGCGGAATAAGACACAAGTTACGAAACGTAGCGCCCTAGACCTTGTACGCTACGTTTGTATTTTGCTATCAGCATGCGATATGTATCGCCAAATTTGAAAAACTTTGAGTGGAATAGCCCTGTTTTATAAGTTTCTGCAACAATGTTTTGTGACGTTGATTAAAATCGTCACATTTAACACAGGATCTAGCAAATGCTACTAAGCGAGATAAGTATACGCCATATGCAGGTCCCACTGGAATATTACTGTCCAGAAAGGGATACCGCTCAAACCGCTGAAGGGGACCGTTTGGTGACGTCATTCAAGATTCCCAATTGAACAGCTGAAATAAATGCGTGGCTGAGATACAAATCATCACAGGGGTGATTTTTGTCATTGTGATGTTTTAGATATGCAGTCGGAATATTGGCCTGTTGTATCCTGTGGCTTCTTTTCCATACTCCGGCATCTCCTTCCGCCATATTTATTGGCCTGTTGTATCCTGTGGCTTCTTTTCCATACTCCGGCATCTCCTTCCGCCATATTTATATGTTGCGTTTAATTGGAAATCTGTATATGGTGAGATTCTGATGGTGGACGTTTCGTCTTCGACGCGTGCTCTTCGCACAAATAATTATGATTGTAGTTTGTGATTGGTTGATATGGTTGAGACGGACGCGCTTGGTCGACGTCGAGCCTCACACAAATGTGCTCTGAGCAACAACCAGCATTCTTCTATTATTTTCCCCATTTGGGGCGTTTTTGTCTATCTAACGGTCAAATGGTTAATAAATTTCCATCAGCTGACTTGATAGGGCTAATACATCATTACAACATACATCGTTTATTGCTTAGAAGGCCGAGAGAGTGAAAATCACTGCGTGAAAACGCAAGTTTCCATTTTTGAAAATCTATTGGAAACTGGATTGGAAACCGTTTCGCTACAGTTTCCAATAGGTTTCCGGTGAGTTTCCAACTCGAGTCATTCGCTCAGTGAATAGTTTCACATTGCTTTCATCAGTTATTCAGTGTATCATCACGGAATATCTACACGCGACAATGTGACCTCAATACTGCCTTCGTTGTGCTGACTCACTGAAGCAACATGCCGTAGGCAGACATCATACTACACCCAGTCACATTATCCCGACGCCCGGCTAACCAGTCCTCGATCTATCCTCCATGCTGAGCGCCAAGCACGGAAAGAACAAGTTCGATTGTTTTAAGGAACTCGGTCCGCCCCGGGATCGTCCTCGTGACCTTCAGCTCGCAAGACGGACGTTCTAACCACTAGGCCATCGCAGTGCGGTGTAATGCTCACAGACATGACGGAACAAAAACAAGAACAGTCCCCGGACGACAATGGATCTTGGCCCATTGAGCATCCAGTTACATAAGTATCGTACCTAGTATCGCAGGTACCAACTAAATTTCAAAACATACGCTCTGAACTGACCTGAGGAGCACTTCACACCGGCATCTTTCTGATGTCCACAGCCATGTGTATTCCATCCGGTACTAGGGCAAGTGACGATGGTGCTCTCGGTGCCAGTACAGCGTACCCGGTCCAACCAAATTCGGCCGGTCCCTTGGCCGTATGGAGCACGTGTCAACCCCTGAGCTCCTGCTCTAAAAACCGTGAAAATTTGTAACATGATTTCTTAACTGTTTCGATTGTAGTAATAGGACTATTTTGATGAGAATACATTGCTAATGCTATGATATCAGGTTGCTGCTTGAAACCTTCTTGTAACTGTGAAAAGTTGGATCACTTTCCTTTTCGTCAACTTGAATGAAAAGTTATATCTATCGAAATTTAACCATTTTATCAGACTCTTGACACCAACGTTTATATAAAAGGCGGAATATGGAAAATACCGCTATTAGTTCTACTTTACATACGCCAATATATCGATCTATATGCTGGTGTTCATAGGAGCTCACGTTCGTTTTTGAGACATACAAACTAAAGGCTCTTAAACTTTATGGAAAGTAATATTGTATTTCTCTGTTTGCAATAAGCTTGATGTACTGCATGTTTACTGACACGTGTCACTTGTTCCAATGGATCCGCTTCGTATGATGAATATGTCGAACTTCTGTTTAGCTACTGCGATGAGTGCCACTAGTTTATATACCTGTTGTATACTGTTTAAATAACTTCACGATTATATAATTACCGTTACAAATGGTCAAGCGAATGTGTGATCACGGTGACCTGCAACATTCTTTTAGGATTTGTGCCGTTTTATCAAGCCCCTGTCATATCATAACCTCAACTTTCGCCATCTAACCTTATATAGCTATCTACTGTATCCCTGCATGCCACACACCACGCCCCTTAACCCTATATACCAAGCTATTGTATCCCAGCATGACACACAACACGCCCTCTAACCTTCGACACCCACCTACTGTATCCCAGCATGCCACACACCACGCTTGCATCGTTGGCGTTCCACAGATTATCACACACAGTACCGAATGCACCGTTGTTCCATATTTCAACCCGGCCTTCGTATGGAGTTGGTCCATCAGCTAGTCGAACAAACACTGATGAAGGGTTCGGGGTAGGGATGGGTGTTGTCGGGCGTCGTGTTGGCCTGGGAGTAGTTCGGCGCTCTACAAATGGCAATAGGCCAAACATTAGACATTGTGAATATCATTACTTACAAGCGTCTGGTCCGTCATTCATAATTCAGCCGTCGTCCATTAAACAATATCCGCGTCCATAATCCAAAGACCTATTTCATATTCCATATAACAACATTAGCACCAAATTCAAGAAAACAATCACAGTATACACAAACATAGGCTAGTTTCCTGCAACAGTTTTCAATGGTGTCGGCAAGACATCATGATGTTCCAAAGATATCAAATCCGTATCGCTGATCAGTATTCTTAATCCATATGATAAGTCGTCATCTAGAGAATGATGTATCTCAGTCACGCTTTAATTGTGACTGTTCATATGAGCACCATGAGAATCTTGATGTAAATGGGATCACACGGCCCCTAACCCCGGGTTAAACGGAATTAGACACAAGTAACGAAACGTAGCGCCATAGATCTTGCACGCTACGCTCGTATTTTGCGATCAACATGTGATATGTATCGCCAAATTTGAGAAACTTTGAGTGGAGACGCATGGTGGTATTGCCCTGTTTTATAAGTTTCTGCAACAATGTTCTGTGACATTGATTAAAATCGCCACATTGAACTCAGGATCTAACAAATGCTATTAGGCGAGATATGTATACGCCATATGCAGGTCCCACTGGAATATTACTGTCCAAAAAGAGATAGTTTACGATGTCGAAATTGTAATCCTCTCTTTTGTCATAAAGTCGACGAGAGAGAAGGCCCGCTTCATTTTTATAGAGATATAGATCTAGATATGAAGCGCAGGTAGGGCTATCTGTAGTTTCCTTCAAATCCAGTGAAGGCGGATATATATCCTTCACTGCGTCATTTATATAGCGATTATCCACAGCGAGAAGATCGTCTATATAGCGTTTGGTGAATGCGAAGGAACGGGCTTTGAATTGATCGGTTTTTGAAGGCGCCTGCATGTAGTCATATTCATAAGGGAACAGATATAGATCAGTCAACAAGGGTGCACAATTAGTACCCATTGGAACGCCTATATGCTGTTGATATATTGTGTTTGTTAAATTTCACATATAATGAGAATTTCAAGCAACTCTATAAACGAAGAAACTTCCCATCAATGATAGCTCTTGTATGTAGTGGAGCTGAACAATGCTTTATGGCTTCTGGCTTTAATATATCTACAATCAGTTTCCTTGAACACGGATACTATTAATGAACTGAGACTGTCAATATGGTCCTGATGGGGGATTGTAGTATAGAAAGTCGAGAAATCCCATGTGGATTCATGTCTGTGCGGTATGTGACATTGGGCATTTTGAGTTTTCCAATATCCACATACAGTCAACGCCGGAGTTTTTAGAAATAATGGCGCAATACCTTTCCCAAAATGCTTTTACCTCCTGAAGGGCTCTCGTCAGCAGGATTGAAGGAAGCTTGGTGGTGCAGCTTCTAGTGCCAGCTATGAATCTAAATTTGTAGTGTGATTTATGCATATTCGGAGTCCAGTATACTTTTGGCATGTCGTTATAATTGGTTGAAAGACAAATACCTCTTTCCCTGAGAAACGTTTTGTAATTGTTAAATAAATCTTCCAGAGTAAATGCAGTTTGGGAGTAAGTAGGCGTATTAGATAATGATATGTTTACACTCAATTCTTTAACCAGCACCTGGTAATAGTAATATTTACATATGAATATTATATTAGTTGGGGCGTTGTCTGCTGGGACCATGACGAATTTACTCTGGAGATTCGCTATAGCTTCTTGCGAATTGAGGTTTCTCAGTACTTGTTTGGCTTGGGGAAGGGTACTTCTCTCAATATGGCGGATTGTTTCAACGACCTTGCTCTTGGCGAGGTCCAGCTAATCAGCGAGTAGTGTAGGTTCTTCTCGCTTAGATCAATCAATAACGTACTGTTGTAATGCAGAGAGGCCTATCTTCTGATC
>JAVTVY010021040.1:0-73989 GCA_036873755.1 Hanleya hanleyi | reverse complement strand
TTAACACATGTACATGGACGATGTAGACCATTCTTTGTGGGAACATGGAACTATCTATTTACATGACAATCCAGACAAAGAAGTAGTAATGAACACTGAAAGGTTGTGAGTGAGTGAGTGAATAGAATTTAACGTCGCTTTCAACAATACTTCAGCTATATCACGACGAACCAACTAAGCACCACCCAGCCCAGTTTTGTTCCTGCTGCTTCAAAGAAGAGATCTTTGAAGCAGCATGGAAACAAACACCCTCCATCCACCCTATAAAACACTGAGGACAGCACACAAGACACAGACAGGACGTTTACATGGTGCAATAAAGACAAGTGATATTACAGTGCTAGACACCACATTATCAAGTTCCTGTTGCTTCTCAGCAAAGTGCATTGAAGCAACAGGAATCTGTGCCCACCGGACACCCACCAACCACCCGCCCTGAAAGGTTGTGACAAACACAATATCACTACATGTACATGTATATAATCGGTTGTAGATTTAAGAGGGATTCACATTCGGGATCTCTCTCTTTTTTTGTATGGCTAACAATTCATCTTTTGCATAGATATTTCCCCATCCCGTATATAAGAGACACTCAAGGAGAGACACTCAAAATGAATGTCTCCAATAATGTTTGCCGAATCAGTTGGAGTATGGTGAACATCCATCAGGCAAGAAAACCTAGAGGATACCGCAGAAACAGACAACTGAAGCAAGAAACAGAGCACAATGTATAGCACACTCCCGGGCCCTTATTATAACCATGCCGGGAGTCAAATAATATGCTGATAATCATGATGGGGGAAACAGAAAAATTTTGATAATAGGCGAAGTGAAAAAAAATGTTAATAATCATGAAAAAATGATAGTGATGGGGAATATATAGATCAGCTGGTCCCATCTGAAGAACTTGCAAGTTACATCAGTCCTAATATTACAAACTTCAGCTATGCCTGTTTGCCTGGCTCCTGGCTTTCAGACATGGAATGATAGAGAAGTCCGATACGATGATCTCAGTGAAATACACTTTCGGAGCAGTGTTCGAATACTCTGTATGTTTGTGACCGAGGCTGTTATAAATGTCAAATTTTTCATTTTTTAATATGCTGAAGTCATTCATAGAATGATTACATCTTCAGCAGCGTGTTCTACTGCACCATCAGAAATGACTGCTTTTGATTTCTTCGCAGGTGTGATGGTTTCAGTAATGTCATCTTCATCAACTGCCTTGCGTTTATGTCCCCGAGACTCGGTTTCCATGACTTCCTCCTCCTCCATCACAACCAGATCATCATCGCTGTCAACAATGCTAGCTCCCTCAGCCTGAGATGTTTCTCCATCCCCTTCTCCGGACCCGCCAGCTTCAGTTGTCTCCCCTGAATTGGCTTGCAAGTCTGGGAGGCCACCTATCACCTCAAATTCTTTCTCATCTTCTAGCTTATCAACATGCTTTATATTCACCACTAAGTTGTAGTTCTGTAGGAAGTCGTCACATTTCAGTCGCGAGCCATTTGATATGCTGAAACCAGACAGGAACTTTTCCGCATTTGCTTCGGTTTCACCTTCTTCACTGGAGATAATAATCGTTCCTTTGCCATCTTCTACCTCCACATCAGGCGCGACCATTCCCAGTTGAGCTTTCAATATTTTATCTTCGAGAGTTTTGATCGTGATCTTCTCTGTGTTCAGTACAACGGTAACTTCCGGTTTGGACGAGCAGACGTAACATTTAGGATTGGGTTTTTCTAGCATGCATGGCACTAAGAGCTTCTTCCTTGGGTTAGGTGTGCGATTCAAATAAACTGTTTTGCATTTCTCGATGTTACCCGAGAGGATCTTAAGAGCCTCCATGACAATCAAACCGGCGATGACAGCGTTTGTTGTAGCTATGGCTGGTATGATGTTACCAGCCATAGACTTTATATCAAATCGGGACTTGACTGGAATGCCGAATATATAAGCACGAATGTTGGCAGCACTTGTTACAAAGTTCATGGCGGAGTCATCATCTTTATCCCAGACGAGAATGCCATCGTCCCCTCGATCAGCCAAGTCCGTCTTCAGAGATCCCAGAGAATGGCCAAACACTTTGACGCACTCCTGGACAGTCCACACTCTCTGGTCCTGCAGACCACTTACATCAACGCCATTGTCAGCAGTATCTTTCTCATCGGACATCGTTGACAAGTCTAATGGAACAGGGGGACGTCGCTTCTGCCACAACTTCTCCATGGACAGTAGGTACTTAACATCATCATGAAACAGCTTGTTCAGTAACTTGGTCGGGTCAAACCCAGACTCCTTCGCCCAGGTCCGAGTCGATTTACGCTCTATTCCACCTACAGCATCAGTTTTTCCTTCGATGCCAGACAACGCCATCTCACCTGCGTCGCCAGCCAATTCCGGATCCTCAGTGTCAGGGGATACATCTTCGTCTGGGTCTTCTTCCCCGAATAGCTGATTGAACAAATGCTTCGCCCAAACCACACAGTGAATAAGCTCGGATGGTGTATTTCTTATGGTGCACCCTGGGAAGGTTTTCTGACGAGGTTTGGGCTGACATTCATAGCACTCAGTCATTCCTTTTTTGATAACGGTGACCTGGCCCAGATACCCTGCTGTTCCACTCTCCACCAAGGGAATGTCTGCGGCCAAACACATTCGGTTGACATGGTTACGGGCTGCTCGATTGTCGAGAGCGTTGAGGACGATATCGAATTGTTTGAAGAAATCAGCTTTGTACTCAGGGTTCATTACACTGTCATGGTAGGCCACAATTTTGGCGTCTGGATTGAATTTCAATGCACTTTCTTTGGCAACCTGAGATTTTGATTTTCCCACATGTTCTTTTCTGAACAGGAACTGTCGGTTCAGATTGCTCACGTCAATAGTGTCTAAGTCAATGACTTCTAAATCTCGAAAACCAGTGAGCACCAGGTTTTTTATCAATTCGCAACCGATGCCCCCAGCCCCTACCACAAGGAGTTTGCAGGAATCCACTTTCGTTTGAACATTCGAACCGAGCACTCCCGCCATGGAAGCCGCCATTTTTTCGGTACTGCACAAAAGGGAAGATACAATTCTCGGATTTGAAAACGGACATTGGATTCGGATTTATGTTAGGTTCAGTTCACCGGCTGCATTATGCAATCGTTGAATATCAGTATTTCAAGAGTAGATTAAACGACGAACAACAACTAGTTCAATCCTTTCTTGCCCTTGTTCCTCCGCTGATTCGAACAGACAAATCATTCCCTAAGACAAATCCCCTCAGGTACTCATTTGCGTACGGAACACTTCGCCAGGCCATCCATACCGCGTGTAGACGACGAGATGTTTGCAGGTTGCTCAGGTAGCCTACTGCGGATCTAAACCCAGTACAGCAGCTCAGGCTTATTCCAAACGTTAACACGAGCCCACGACTATATATTTTGATTGGGGGAATATCGGACAAATACATATGCCATACATTTGAATGGAAGTTTTATTTACATTAGAATTTATTTAGAATTAAGAAAAAAAGGAAACATGAGTTGACAAATTTGTTATCATTGGGATATTTTGGGATTAACTTAAGCAGGATCCCATTGAGCAAGGAATGGCATTTTTGAATCGGTGCTGATATGAAGTCTGAAGTCTGTTTAATGAATTACCCACCAGAGTAAAAATTCTTATTACAAAATACAATTTTTTACCTTCCAATATATCTCAATGATAACAAAGTTAGCTCATTGTTCCTGAAATTTATTCATGAGATTTTATAATCAAACCTGTCCATAAGAGCTCCTGTCCTATGGGACCCAGTCCTAGCTATTGGGTCTCTGTCCTTCAAGTTAAAGGCTCCTGTCCGGGTTCTGGATCCGTTCTAAACAGGGGAACAGTATAGCTAATATCAAAAGTTCATTTTCATAAACTTCTGCTAATATATACAAGCGCTCATTTCGAGGCCGTCCAACGTCTCGATGGGAGAGTGAAATTTCTGCCACTACTCCAAACAGAGAAGCTGCTCTGTCAACTACCGTCTGTGAGGTACAAGGCAAAGTTTATCGAGATTGTAGGACCGATGCAACTAGGAAAATCAACTAAAAAGAATCCACGGTTCCCCTAATCTTAGATCCAAATAAAACTTTGGGTCCTAGGTCTTGGGTAAAAAGTTCTAGTCTTATCTATTGCCGATCGATTGATAGAGTGGCTCGAGAGAATGGCATGCAGCTGTATTTGTGAACACCCCCCCCCCCACCCACCTATTTGTGATATGCACAAGTATATATACTTTGCACATTAATAAAGTACGGAGCAGTGGTCCTCCACACCACTTGCGTTTCCTCGATGTTTCCAGGGTTCAGCAGGCCCGGTGGAAGCAGTTGGTGATTGAGGAACAGTACTATACAGCACAAATAGGCGAGAGTCCAGGGTCCGCCGAGGCCGCGGAAGCTCCAGGGGTCTTATGGCCAGAGACACGTTCTAGCCTACTCTCTAAAATCATTAGATTGACAATTCAATCTATCAGATCGGAATTAGTGACCAATCTATTCGATTGAATATTCCATCTATTAGATTAAAAATCTATTACAAGGAATTTCCTGTCAACAACAGATTCATTATATCGTTTTCAATCTATTAGATTTAATATTTTCAATCCAATAAAAGAGTGGTCACTAATTTCAATCTAATAGATTGAATTTCAATCTAATTATTTTAGGGAGTATTTCAGAGTAATAAAACAAGAAATCTTCACATTTGTAAACTCTATTTGTATTACCTGTTTTGTTATTTCTCATAACATTTTTTTTAATATTCCCCTTCAAGAAAAGGAGAATGTTCGGAAGTAGAAATAATTTAAATATTAAATATATATATCATTTCAATCTAGATTTAATGCTAATTCTGTTTGTTGGATGTTTGTTTATTGTTCTCATGTTTCGTACAATAAAATCTTGAATGTTGAATCACTCACATCACGGTACCGGTAGATTCGTTCAGATTAATTGTTGCTAGAATGTTAATTTTTATGTCTTGTGTCAAAAATTGAAGTTGTTCTGTGGTTCAAACTCTACTTCGCGATGTTCAAAGGGCCTGGAGATATTAAAACGGGCTGTGAACCTTTATCTCCTGCTGATTTATACATTCAGCCTCGTCGTCGAGTGAACGGCGCCAGACTGCATAGGGCCTCAAAAAACACACCCTTTAAAGAGACCTGAAGTCATGTGTCACAGCCATGGATTCAGATACAGTAAGCAGATGCTGCCCTAAAGCAGTAGGATGAGCGAAAATATTCAGATCCCAATCCGCATAATGACATGAATTAATGGCCCGTTTTCAGGTCCCGAAAGTGTATTATCCATCGAGCTGTCGAAACCACGTGGGTTGTACAAACAACAACAACAACAACTTGGGCAACCCCCCACAGCGCATGCTCCATTTCGCAGGCTCCCAGCGAGGTGGTTGCAACTTGGTGGGAATTTGCAAGTACGTGGAACTGGAACCAACGTAAAAAGAAGGTCGTTTATCATGTTTATAATCTTTGCAAAATTGTTTATTGTAAATTGATAGGTATCTGCATGTTTTGAACAGAAGGGTCTAGCTACTCTACAGTTCGTATAATCTGTTACGTAATTATCAGCAAATTGTTGTTGTTGTTAATTAATCATACATTATCTACCTCGAGAGAGCGCGACAAGGTGGGCGTTATAGGCATTATGCCTTCTAGTCTGGTGGTAATTCGAACATCTCCATGGCGCACTTATTATTACCTTTGCGCCCTATTGGACCTTCATTAACTTAAGAAAAAGGGCCGCCATGAATAAAAATACCATAATCGATGTTGTGATCATCATCCCCTCTATACACGGGGTCTATTATGACGGAAATGCCCATCTTCTTGACCCTCGATTTCAAGTGATTTTGAGGCTCCATAGGGATAATTTTAACGTCTGTAATTAATTTTTGACCAACGAATGGCCATTTAGTCTGCCATTTCTGTATTTTTATTCATGGCAGCCCATTTTCTCAAGTTAATGAAGGTCCAATAGGGCGCAAAGGTAATAATAAGTGCGCCATGGAGATGTTCGAGTTTACCACCAGGGAAATGTATTTGTCGTCGGCATAGCGGTGATGGAAGGGAGACGCTATGAATCTTAGCTAGCTGCCCCAACGCAAGTAAGTAAGTACAGTGACGTCGCCAGTTCCGATCCAGTGTCAGTTCCGACCCACTTCCCAAAATATTGCTTCTTGTCATAACCATGATCACGCGAAATCATAAAACATTTGGTGTATTTAAGAAAGTTGATCAACCTCTCAATCATGGTTAAATTATATTATACATTCACTGGTTTTGTTAGGAGACAGCTTTGCAGATCCACTCCATACATACGACTACATCGGTCTAAGTACAAACACCATGACTCGCCGTTTGTCAAAAACCGTGTCGTCTGCCAGGGCTTCCGATCAAAGATTTGATGTTTTGTTTCTCACATATAATTATCATATGGTACTATGTATCTGTCATAAATTTATTTACTGGGGTGTCTCTACCTGCTCCATTGTTGGCATCAACTGACGGACCCAGTTCCGAACCACCATCATCCATGGATGGTCAATCTGGGTCGTACCATGGCTTGAAAATGTCTTGCGAACGCAGCGCTCACTACGTAAAATCGTAACTCGATTGCTAATTAGCATTTCTTCTCTTTCATCTGCTATTCAGAGGTAAAATAAGTAAAAGCACCTTTGATTTATCATCATTTTCGAGTGAGTATACGCTTATTAGCCATCGGAGTTATTTCAGTGCCCAATATATCTTGCCAATTTGTTCAGCTCGACCATATCACTATCACCCCCAACCGCATTCTTTACCGTCAGATGTTCACTTATCAGAGGAAGACATTCAAAACGAAATATCCAGCTAGGACCCTATATTGGCAGAAAAGTTATCATGTTGACGATTACATTTGTTTATATCAGGGTGAAAGGTCAATGTCAAAACGAGGCTGGATCGGAACTGGCGACAGTGGGTCGGAACTGACACCTCTCATTAAGAAATGCAATTTTATTTTCCCTGCAGTTCAGTTTATCCCCAGCTAAGTTAGTTAGTTAATAAAAGCTATGGACAATTGTATGGCGATCAACATAATGAATATGCCAATCAAACCATTTCCTTCTGAAATAGATGCAAATTTCACTTTGGTGGGTCGGAACTGGCGACAAATGTCGAAATGTGGGGTCTCTCTGGTCTCTCACATTTAGAAAAAAGATTTAGGAAAAAGTGTGAGTCTTTTGGTGATTTTTTCCCTAAAATGGCTGGGAGTATGGTCCTGAACATTCACCTACTCATTAATGAGGAAGTCCTTGCAATAATAATTTCATACTGGCACTGGAATTTACATTAATTTTTTACGTGACTGTCAGTTGGGCTTCTTACATTTACTGGGTTTAGCCCGATTGACCGTCATATAATATTGATGTTATAATGTACAAAAATGTAAATATGAAATTATTTTCTTCCATTTTCCTTCTTTCAGTATTTTCCCCGTGTCCAGATTGACAAGTGAGTAAAATTTCATAGCCTAATACTCCAAACCACTGAGAACAATCGTTTAATCATGCCAAATAAAAAAAAAAAAAATAAAAAAAATACTATACTACATGTATACTATATACTGTAAAACCTAGTAAACATGTACTATCACTAAATAGTTAATTATCATCATGGGTATTTATTCATCACATTGTGGTAGTTATTAACTTATACAATGTATACTGTTGTTTTCAGGCCAAATTATAAAAAATAAGAAAAGAAATGTTCAAAATTGTTTTTGTCAATATTTCAACATTATTACACATTCGTACGAAGTCATGGTACAAGATTATATAGGAAGGGGGAAATGTCTGAAGGGGGAAATGTCCAGAGAGAAATGTCCTATTGGGAAAATGTCCTTGCACCAATCACCAAAATGTTGTCAATTGCTGCGAAAATTTAAATTGATCAATCAGATTTTCTGGTAAAAGTCCCATTAACTGATCTAAATTTGAACACACTATACTACATTTCGCTATGTCACAATAAAAACGAAATTCGCTTGCACAATCTGCAAATTTTGTATAATTTGCAAACTATCTAATATACATGTACATGTTATGAAGTATAACAGAGGACCTGTATAATGTACTGACAATTGTCAGTGAGACCGATGTTACTCTAGCATGATTCCATTCAATGATGATAGTAGATTTCTATGTTAGGCCAAGAATGCAGTTCCCATTCATGAGCCCCATCGTAATAGTCAGATACACATTGTAGGCCTATGTAAATTCTTGTCCATAAATTAAACATGTCAGGGTGGATATAATGCAGAGATGAATTGGCCTATATTTGTACCTTTTCATGTGTTAAATTCATATACACAATCAATTTATAACTTTAGATGAATACAAAAAAAAAACAAAAAAAACAGGTGGACTTTTCTTTTGACTCGCCCTGTATAGCAGCGTGAGACATGCCAGATGAGTGAGTCTCATGCCAAATGCATGAGAATGCATGAGAGTTGCTAGGCCTGAGTGTATGAGAGTTGATATGAATGTATGAGAGTTGATAGGTTTGTTTGTGTGAAAGTTGATAGGTCTGAATGCATGAGAGTTGATAGGTCTGAATGCATGAGCGTTGATAGGTCTGAATGAGTCTGAATGTATGAGAGTTGATAGGTCTGAATGTAGTGGCAGGGTCTGAAATAGTAGTGGCAGGGTCTGTCTTTAACATTTGTGTCTGATTCAAATTTGGTAAGTCTGATAAAAATTGGCATGAGCTTACACTTCTTAGACCATTGTCACTTTATTGGTTGTTTAACATGACCAGCCCTCATCTATATTTTAAGGGCAAATAATTAAAATAAATGAGGGATCTACATTTTCATGAATAAAACTTATTCATTTTCTTCATATTCGTATACAATTGGTTTGCAATTTAATAATTAATAATAAATAATTATAGCATCTACCATGTGTATTTGAAGCATCAAGGTCATGCTAAACAACCAATCCAGTGACAAACCTTATATCGAAGCATATATGTATGAAGGATCTATCCTTGAAAATGACTGAACAAAATTGAAATGTCTGTTCAAAAGTGGCATGTACGCTCTTCTAAATTTATATTAAAGCATATATGATGGATTAAATTTTGGAAATGGTTTGAACATGATTCATATTGACTGATCAGCTTGAATTTACATATTTGAGACCCTACAGTGGAGTTATTTAGTACCACTTTGTTTAATTTCAGCTCTTGATTTGACTACGCTGATGGGAGTCTATAGCTAAAGGTCACAGCTTAAAAATGAGACGTGTAGCTCAAACTGAGGATGCTGAGGATAGTAATCTTCCCATAGATAGAGGCTGGGCATGGGTAATTGTAATAGGTAAGTACATAGACATTCTCAATCCTCCAGACACACGCAGCCACGATACCTCTGGCTGATATACTGCACCGAAGCTTTATCTGGTATGATTCATGAATACATGGCAGTGTGACCCAACGTCACAGGATTTATGAAGTAGGGTAGGCATGATTAGGACACTGACGCGAACTGAACTCTTTGAAATCCCCCTCCCCCTTCAGTTGAAATTCTGCCTATATTAAGATGGGCACTGCCCAAGTCAGAATCACCACCAGAAATTTTCATCCAAAGTAGGTCAGCTCAGAACTTGCTGGTAACAGTCCACTAATGCACCTTCATGCCAAAAATCAAGGTTCTAATTTCAACGGTTCTCTTTATTTTGCCGATGAAACAATTCGGATAGACTGACTCACTCACTCATTACCAGACAATTTGCAAATGAGAATATGATTCATGAATATATGTCCTGCCTCTCGAACCCCGTGATCATCAATACGATCACCAATCAAAAGGTATTACCCAACAGATTTACGATATACAATTATGGGGGTAGCATGCAGGTGCACAGAGCGCTTGCATGTTCGTGCCAATTAAAGAATTTAAATTTTAATCACTTGGTACAGACAACCTAAACAGGAAATGGTGATTGACCACCATGATATCTATGGGATCTAGAGACACAACCTTCATTATATGCAATGGCTAGACACGGAGAGAATAAGCAGGTGAAAGCTGAACATTGTACTCTCGATGATGGTACTTACATCAATTTATCTCCATGTATCATGCAGCTGTGTATCATAGACAGAGACTGGGCATGAGTTATTGCATCACAGTACTGCCGGTACTGTATGAAATGTTGTGGTTACACTCATATACATGTACATATACATTTAATTGAGAAGCTGGACAGAGAGTAATTTCAAGAGCCAGGTAAGTCCCATCGAAATGTATATGTACCATACAGGGAGGCTTGGCATATTAAATCAGGGTACTGGTCATTTCGTGCCCAACCACTTCATACCCAGTTGTTTTCATACTCTAACCTTTTCGTACCCTGACGTTTTTGTACCCTAACCTTTTTGTACCATATACAATAAAACCTTTCCAGACTCAAGTGTATTCGTATTAAACATTGTGAACATGATAACTGAAGATATAAATTTTAAAAAAATATACTGTTGGAGATGAATTTCCAACTAAAAATACTTTGTTTATACGACCGATACTACGGGAGAGTCGTATAGTGATCAGACAACTTTGTTCGTCCGCTCAGGGAGTGAATACTGTTCACTTTGGTGTTCACGGACATAAGATCTAAGACTTGTAAGCTGATTAAAAGTTCTTGACAATGATCAGATCAATCAGATAAAAAATAAATAAATAAATGTGAAACAAAGACCATTATTCAAGTTAATACGTCTTTTTTATTAGAATGCTGATCTCACATATAAAAATGATAAAATGTACAGATATATTTTAGGTCATGAGATATATTTCATAAACAGACAGATTCACAGATATCATAGTTGACTGGTGAGTCATTTAAATTGAACGTAAAGGCTGAGGCAACATGCACTCTGTGGGAAAGAACTACAATGAAAGTATCAAACAGCAGCAACAAATATTTTGGGGGATTTTTTTGCACCGAGTAGGAACGAAATTATCTCTGGTGTATTATTGTTCCCCGGCCGCAGCCATGTTGGCTATCTCACATCAGAGCAGTGACGTCGTATCACCTTGGAGCTCTCTACTTCGTGGAGTTAGAAAGCGCAGTAAGCATGTAAACATGTTATCGAAGACCCAGATTTCGACACTTCATATAATATGCCTATGTCTCAGTGTCTCTGTCCCGCCAAACGGTATAACATTATTTTTACCTCACTTAACAGTTTCACACTCTGACGTTTCTGAATCGATGTTGTTGACCTCCGCGCTTTTGATCTAAGATGCGACAATTCTGTTGGGATTGCATCTTCTTTAATTTCCCTCGCCTCCAAGCTCTCCTACTGGGCGTCAACATCAGCCTTCCGTGGAGGTCAGGTTGGAAACATTCGGCTCTGAAACAGACTGAACACAGCACAGATTTCTCGATTGGAGTACAGTCTAGTCTGCCGATGTTGTGCAGCCACTGTTTAAGTCCCGGCTTCCTTAACGGGAATCTGTGTAATGATAACTTCTCCGACTCTAGCAGAGGAGAACCCGAGACGGATGTATTTTGCTTGCCATCAAGTTCAAGTTCAAGTTCGGTTCGTAATTCCCCCTTTGAGAGAGGCACCTCCTTACGGAGTACATATTAATATACAATCAATTAGGAGCCACTCAACATTTTTATAGCTCAACTATCGTGCTGTGAAGTGAACATTTATTATACAATTCTACAATTGGACGAACTACTATCACAAATAAATAAATGTGAAACAAAGACCATTATTCAAGTTAATACATCTTTTTATTAGAATGCCGATCTCACATATAAAAATGATAAAATGTACAGATATATTTTAGGTCATGAGATATATTTCATAAACAGACAGATTCACAGATATCATAGTTGACTGGTGAGTCATTTAAAGTGAACGTAAAGGCTGAGGCAACATGCACTCTGTGGGAAAGAACTACAATGAAAGTATCAAACAGCAGCAACAAATATTTTGGGGGATTTTTTTGCACCGAGTAGGAACGAAATTATCTCTGGTGTATTATTGTTCCCCGGCCGCAGCCATGTTGGCTATCTCACATCAGAGCAGTGACATCGTATCACCTTGGAGCTCTCTACTTCGTGGAGTTAGAAAGCGCAGTAAGCATGTAAACATGTTATCGAAGACCCAGATTTTGACACTTCATATAATATGCCTATGTCTCAGTGTCTCTGTCCCGCCAAACGGTATAACATTATTTTTACCTCACTTAACAGTTTCACACTCTGACGTTTCTGAATCGATGTTGTTGACCTCCGCGTCTTTGATCTAAGATGCGACAATTCTGTTGGGATTGCATCTTCTTTAATTTCCCTCGCCTCCAAGCTCTCCTGCTGGGCGTCAACATCAGCCTTCCGTGGAGGTCAGGTTGGAAACATTCGGCTCTGAAACAGACTGAACACAGCACAGATTTCTCGATTGGAGTACAGTCTAGTCTGCCGATGTTGTGCAGCCACTGTTTAAGTCCCGGCTTCCTTAACGGGAATCTGTGTAATGATAACTTCTCCGACTCTAGCAGAGGAGAACCCGAGACGGATGTATTTTGCTTGCCATCAAGTTCAAGTTCAAGTTCGGTTCGTAATTTCCCCCTTTGAGAGAGGCACCTCCTTACGGAGTACATATTAATATACAATCAATTAGGAACCACTCAACATTTTTATAGCTCAACTATCGTGCTGTGAAGTGAACATTTATTATACAATTCTACAATTGGACGAACTACTATCCTGAAAGTAAATTGATACAATTCTACAATTTGGACGAACTACCATCCTGAAAGTGCTGTGATAGTCTAACCATGTGAGCTTCCTAGCGGTGTATGCGATGTACTACTGTGAGTGAATTGATATAGCGGTCACTGAAAGACACCCAAGTACTTTATTCCCCAAGTGCCTCCGCTGGCGAAGATCTAGCGTAGCAACTAGTTCCACCATCAGTCCATATTACCCTGGACACCGAATCAGCCCAGCGCCTTGTGAATAAGCGAGTATATATGTAAGCGCTCACTGGCGAGGCGCGAACCCACGCCAGCTGTAGCACTCTGGGTCAGAGTCAAACACGCTAACCACTCGGCCACGACACGCTCACATCACTGCATGCACCCTGACAAGTTTCAGCTCGGTAAACACTTGCTGGAGACACGCAACACAGTCAAAACACGCTTGAAACAACCGAACTCTCCACCTCCGCCATTACAATTCGTGTTACAACAATGCCACAACAAAGTGATACTACGTCACAGGAAAATATCACGTGCTACGAACAAGCGTTTTCATTGGCGCAAGGCTACTCAATAGACGAACATGGCCGACTCCAGTCGATTGTTGCACCAGTCAATTATTCCTGTGTTTAGAAAAAAAATTTCGGAAGAGAAAAAATCACAAAAAATATTTGTTGCTGCCAACTGATACTTTTAATATAGTTCTTCCACATAGCGTGTGTGTTGTCACAGCCTTTACGTTCACTTTAAACAGTTAAACCTATCCCACCCTATAATCCTATATATTCTGAAAGAGCACTTGATATCCCTGGATATGGAGAGACAATAAGGTATATTTTTGAGTAGGAGGCTACCAAAAAAATATAAATAGCCAGCTACCTTGTCAAAAAATGAAATTTTAGTTCATGTCTTCCAATTTGGGATCAGAAATATTGAATCTGGGTTAATATGTAGATGTATTTTGAGGTCCCATGATGGGCTTTTTTAAAATAATAATTTAAAGAACCATCAGAATTTGGCCATAATGGATTGTCCTAACCTTATCCAAAATAAATGTGGAAGGGAATTGGTGCATGTACATTGCCACTTAATTGATCAACGCAAAACAACGGTTGAAGTTCAGAACAAGGTTTGATACAGTGAAACCTTTTTTTATCGACCATGTTTGGGACCAGATCATGGTGTAGGTTTTGATAGGGTTTATCAAGGTTCAATATAGTTAAATATATTAAATGTTAAGTATTGGGACCATTGATATTGTCAGTATTTAGAGGTTTACTCAAGTGTCAGTATTCACAGATTTACCTGTGGTGAAATACATTGCTAATTTATATCCACAGCTACAGGATTCAATGGTTTCTGCATGATAGGAATTGCCAAATCTTTCGGAGTGTTAGCTGATGAAATGAAGGACTACTTTGAAGCTCCGCAGTACATGGTCGGCATGGTGATGGGAATATCTGCATTAGTATATACATTTGCTGGTAAGTTTGTATATATTATTACAAAAGCTGGTATTGTTACCCCTCGGGCAAATGTTCTAAAAATGCATTTCAAATGACCGACCTTGACCTATTTTATGAAGGTCAAATTCTAGTATTTGCTATATTTTGGAAGGATTAAAGCTAGGGTCTTCAAATTTATATCACATATGCGACTGGTGATTTACTAGAAGCCTATCCCAGTTGACTGACCTTAACCTATTATTTGCTTCCTAAGTCTTAAACCTGCTTTAATTAATTAATGCCTTTAATCTCCAATTAAATGCACAATCAAACGTAGAAAAACGGAAGTTAAAAGAAAAAGTTAACTCCCCTAGGAGAGTTGTCCGCCCCTAGGAGAGCTCTCCCATTCAATCCAGCGTGGTTACTATAAAGGTCATTGTAAGCCTTATTCCAATCCTCTTTCTCCTGTTTGCTCGAACAGTGCACATCTAGGGAAGTGTTCAGAGTCAATTTTACAACATTAGTTGTTGTTGTCTCGCTGGTATATCCTTTATCAAGTGTTGAGTTTGTTGTTTATTCGGAACTTACTTATTGTATTACTATGTCTGAAGTTCCGTCTTGTATTCCTTGTCGTACGTGCGGGAAAAATTTGTCCCCTTTGGACGCTCACACGGCTTGCTTTTCATGTAAAGATTTGTGTTATCGGGCGTCCACGTGCGCGGAATGTGTATTATGGGATCCGGCGGCCTGGAGGAATTATGCCCAGGCCCGTCGTGCTTTTCTTTTACATGCTTGTGATGACCCGTCTATGTCGGAGATCGACAGACGGGTCTTAGAAATTTCTTTGGTTAATGATATGAAGTCTAATGAAGATCTTGACCGAGCTGGTCAAGACCCAGTGTCTCCCGCGTCAGTATGTATACCACCAAGCGGTACTATCCTACGCGATGATAGTTATAGGTTACTAGACAGTTTGACCCGGTCCGGAGATTCATTGTCTAGGGTCGATCCAAAACCCGTTCCTTTGTTACGCTCAACAAAGACCAGGTCGGTCTTGCCTGGCCATTCCATTGTCTCGGTCGGACAAAAGAATTCTTTGCCTCAGGTTATTTATCCTTTACCTATCGGTTCACCACATGTGTCTTCTAGAAGGAAGAAAACAAATAAACGTCGTCGGGTGTCAGTTTCTCCTTTACGGGTTAAGACTAAATATAGTTTTCCTAATTCTGAAAAATCTATGGAAGCTCGTTCGGTTCTACCGTTAAGTGTTCAGGTTGCGAACTTACGAACTCCAGTTTCCGAGTTTGTTGATTCTTCACATCGTCGTTCACATACTGCTACACGACATTCACGTAACCGTTCACGTTCTCGTACACGACGTTCGGGTTCACCATCTTATCGTTTGTTTTCACCTGTTCGTGGTTCTATTGCGCCGGTTCGACGGTCTCGTTCTCCGATCCTTAGTTCTCGTCCACCGGTTCATTTTGGTACTAATTTACGGCCCTCCCGTTCGCCGGTACGCCGTTCTCGTACTTTGACAGTTCATTCTCCTGTTCATACTCACCGGTTACCTAGGGTTTGGCGCCTTCTGATCAAGATTACCATGTTCATTATCAACGGGCTCCTTTCCTTGATCATTCGGTGGATCATGATTTATCTTCGTCTCGTTCTCAATCTCCGGTCTCGTCGAGTGCGTCGGATGATTCTTCTTCCTCTCGGGAAAGTTCGGAGGATACGTCGAAGATGGATTATTTGCTTAGAATGCAGGCGCTTTTAGCGTTGGTTCCGGATATGCCCGCCCCTTCCAAGGTTGTTTCATCTAGTGATAAGTGCCGGACAGCTGCGGATTCTGCATTCACGTCTTCCAAGCCTATGACTCCTCGTACATGCGCTCCGTCCCCAGCGTGGGCGGATCATTTAGAGAAGTTTGATCGTCAATTACAGGATGACAATAAATTTAAGAAGCCTCGTTTCCGGGTTCGCCATGAACTTCATGATAACGTTTTGCCTGACAAGCCGCCCAAACGTGATCGAGATTTATCGCAGATTTCTAAGTCTTCTAAGTCGACTCCGCTTGAGTTCAATTCCAATTTCGTGGAGAATATCCAAGAGATGTTATTGGCAATCCAACGTGCTTCTTCAGTCGCCGATTGGTTTTTGTTGGCTACTTTGCGGATTGCTTTGGATCCTGAGTTACGCCTGGACGATGGGTCGACTTCTTTGTCTCCGGGTCGCGTTGCCTATTTGCGGGGTTTCATTGAAACCCTAGTGCAGGCTAATCGTCAAGTTATTGAAGCCAGTTCTTATTCATACGTTTCGCTTCTCCAAGCGCAACGCAACGCCTTACTTAAGGTTGTCAAGCCGGACGTCTCCTTTATGGTTAAGGATTATTTGCTTCATCAGCCATTAGCGTCCAGTTCCATTTTCAACAATGCTGTTGAGTCCGTTGTACCCGTCATTCGTGAAGAACGTACTGCACGCTTGATTGCGGCTGTTGCTCGGGGTGGTTCTTCGGATCGTCGCCAGAAGCGTGGTCGTAGGTCCTCTACCACTCATCAAGATGGGGGTGCTCGGGGGAATTTTCGGGGTATCGACAAACCTCCACGAGGCCGAGGTCGCCGTTCCTTTCGTGGAAAACCAACCAAGAGGGGTGGTCATTCCAGCAAATGACTATCAAGTTTTCGTGTCCGATCAAGCCGAAGTTTTTCATCCTCCTGCTTTCCGTTCATTCAGTCATCCTGTGGTGGGCGGCCGCCTTCAATACTTCGTAGACAACTGGCGTCTCATCACGGACGACGCCTGGATTTTAAGGGTTTTGGAGCGCGGCTTCCTGTTTTCTTTTCGTTCCCTTCCCAAACTCATCGTTTGGCCACGCCCATCCCGCCTACCAGTTTCCGCGGATCACGTGCGGACTCTTCTGTCTTCGGTCAACACGCTCATCGACAAGGGAGCTGTCAGGGAGTTACCTCGGACAGAGGACAGTGTTGGGTTTTACAGCCACGTATTTCTGGTCCCCAAGAAAGACTCGCTCCAGATGCGGATGGTGATCGACCTAAAAGTGCTAAACAAGTTTCATCTCACCACCCCCCCTCATTTCAAGATGCCGACTGTTTCATCGATTCGGGCCCGCATACATCATCGGGATTGGCTGGCCTCAGTCGATCTGCAGGACGCGTATCTTCATATTCCAATTCATCCACGTCATCGCCGTTATCTCCGCTTCGTTGTCAACGAACGTCGCTTCGAATGGCAGGTCCTCCCATTCGGGGTCAACATAGCCCCCTGGTTGTTTACCCGCATTACCTCTCCTGTCATGGCATTTCTACACCTGCGAGGTATTCAGATAGAGGTTTATATAGACGACATCCTCCTATGGGCGGCGGACGAGTCCCGCCTCAACGTGCAAGTCCAGTTCACGCTTCTGGTGTTACGTCATCTAGGATTCATTCCTCATCCTCTCAAGTCAGAGTTGGTCCCGGCTCAAGTTCGCCGTTACATCGGCGCAGTGTTCGATACTTATCATCAACGGGTATACCCTCCGGAGGATCGTTGGGACAAAATTCAGCTGTTAATCCGAAAGTTTTTGTCATCAACGTCACGGACACGTCAACAGTGGCAAAGTTTGGTAGGTTTGCTCACTTCCACTCAGGACCTAACTCATTACGGCCGACTACAGGTGCGTCCACTACAGTATCATCTGTATCCTTACCTACAGACACCTTCCATCAATCCAGCGGTGCCGGTATTGACGTCTCTTCATCCATTTCTGGTCTGGTGGCAATCCCGGCTCAACGTCATGCAGGGCGTTCCATTCCGCTTTCCGGCTCCGAGTCATCATCTGTACACCGATGCGTCCGAGACCGGTTGGGGAGCCCATCTGGACGAATTCGTGGTATCCGGCAGATGGTCAACGTTGGATGCCAGTCTTCACATCAACCTTCTGGAGATGAAGGCAGTCATTCTGGCGGTGCAACATTGGAGTCATCGTCTCATGTACTCATCTCTCCTCATAGCGACGGACAATTCCACAGTCATTGCGCACATCAACAAGTTGGGAACCACCCGCTCGCTACCAATGTTTCGTCTAGTTTGGGATCTGTACGAGTGGACTCGTATTCATCATATTCATCTTCACGCCCGCCATGTTCCGGGGCGGCTCAATGTCTTAGCGGACAGCTTATCACGTCCGGACACCGTTCTTCAGACCGAGTGGCAACTTCATCCGGAGGTGTTCCAGCAGATCTCCACCATCTGGGAGTCCCCTCTGATCGATCTCTTTGCGACGAGGAACAACGCCCAATTGACCCTGTTTGTCAGTCCGATTCTGGATCCTCAAGCCTTCGACATCGACGCCCTGTCAATCAATTGGGACAACTTCCTAGCTTATGCCTACCCTCCGATGGCCCTAATTCTGGAAGTGCTTCAGAAGATTTCTCGTCACGACTGCATCATCCTACTCGTAGTACCGTGGTGGCCTCGTCGACAGTGGTTTCCGGTTTTGGTCCCGCTTCTCACGGCCCCGCCACGTCGTCTGCCAGTTTGGCCCAGCCTGTTACGTCAACCGCACGGGATTTTTCATCACAATCCACGGTGGCTCAACCTACACGTTTGCAGACTATCCAGAATGCACTCGCAGTCCAAGGATTTTCAGCAGAGGTTGCACGAACGATGGTTTCAGCCAATCGATCTTCCACATCGCAGCTCTATCAGGCGAAATGGGCCTATTTCGTCTCCTGGTGCCGAGGACATGATGCCGATCCCGACTCTGCCTCTGTTTCCCTAGTGGCTGACTTCCTCCTTCATCTTCATCGTGATAAGAAGTTTCAAATCAGCACCATTGAAGGGTATCGATCTGCTCTGGCTAGGGTGTTACGTCTTTCCTCGGGTATAGACATTAGTCTAAACGATAATATCTCTGCGCTCATTCGCGCCTTCGCGTTACAGTCTCGCCGTACGCGCCAACTGTTACCGAAATGGGATATTGGTGTGGTTCTGTGTGCTCTGATTCGTCCGCCCTTTGAACCTTTAGAATCCGCTTCTATGAAAGCTGTGTCTTATAAGACGGCCTTTTTGGCGGCGTTTGCTTTAGCGTCTAGAGTGTCTGAACTTCATGCTCTTGAAAGATCTTCTATGACCTGGACGGCGGATTGGTCTCGCATTTCTTTTCGGCCCATTCCTGAATTTATCGCCAAAAATGAGTCTGTTCGTTCAGGTCCGTGCGCTCAACGTTCGTACTCCATTCCTGCGTTGTCAGACTTCGTACATGGGCTCGAGGACGACCTCCTGTTATGCCCGGTTCGTGCGATTCGCCACTATCTTACTCGTACCGACTCCGCTCGCGGCTCTCGGCGCCTGTTATTTCTGTCTCTTCGCCCGTCGGCTTTGCGTGACATTACTAAAAATACCATCGCCGCGTGGTTGAAGAAAACCATTAAATGGTCTTATCAATTGGCCATAGACGCTCCCCCTCTGTTGTCGACTGCCTCTTCGCATGAGATTCGCGCCATTGCCACGTCATGGCCGTTATGGAAGAACCTGTCCCTCCATGACATTGTCCAATCTTGTGCCTGGACGGCGAACTCCACGTTCACCAACTTCTATCTGAGAGATATGTCAGTCCAGTCAGATAGGATGACCACGCTTGGGCCGCTGATTGCGTCCCAGCACGTGGTCAACTAAATTTTCAAAAAAGGGGGGGGGCGGCATTTTGTATCATCGCAGCAAATCTGCAAATTGCTGTATCATCTCATCTCATTCATACTATTGGTCCACATTTGATTGATCACATATTGAAGGAAGAAATAAGTCAGATGGACGACCTTGGATCGAGATGTCGGACACTAAATCATCACTCTAAGATGCCTGACTCCATGGTGAGCGTGATCTTTACCTTAATTGCGGTTTTGATTGTGTCTTTCAGGTTGAATCTGACTTCCTTCTCATGATCTCAGCTGCGTCATCTACGCTCAACTCCCAAGAAGCAAGTTGGACGTAAGACGATTGTGGACTGAGAGTGGTGTGGCTTGGCGACCTCTAGGCACGGACTGGTTCTGCTTCACCCGAACTTAGGAACAGCCAAGAATCTGCATGCAGATAAGCCTTACCAAGTAGACCTATCGTCCTGCGGGTAGGGGTCCTTTCTTGGTATAGATGGCTTCCCGAGTAGACCTATCGTCCTGCGGGTAGGGGTCCTTTCTCGGTTGAAATTAATTCCACACCACGAGCACAGCTACATGGATGTAGACAATCAAGATAAGTACAACTGTATCTTATCCACATTTTAACCTTTTTCGTCCTTGACCAGGGTTTCAATTGTTGATTATTGATTGTTTCATGCTTATACCCATGTTTTTCTGTGTCATTCCAGCGGTTACTTAGCCTACTTTTGGAACTACTTCAAGTCCGAGGTTCCCACCTCCTTATGTTGGTACTGAGGCATTAATTAAAGCAGGTTTAAGACTTAGGAAGCAAATATTAAACATTTATAAACAATGTTTCTATTTGTTACTAAGTCAAACCTGCTTTAATTTAATGGGGCCTCCCTTCCTTCCCCTCGTACCGCGGCCTTGTCTATTACTGGTCTCGGTTTGAGAAAGAGGATTGGAATAAGGCTTACAATGACCTTTATAGTAACCACGCTGGATTGAATGGGAGAGCTCTCCTAGGGGCGGACAACTCTCTCCTAGGGGAGTTAACTTTTCTTTTAACTTCCGTTTTTCTACGTTTGATTGTGCATTTAATTGGAGATTAAAGGCATTAATTAAAGCAGGTTTGACTTAGTAACAAATAGAAACATTGTTTATAAATGTTTAATTTTTCATGGTCATATACTGTTTATTATGATATAACATGAAGAAATTTAGCTAGGCTTTCCAAATTAATAGTATGTATACATCTGGCGATGGTTCAGAGTTGTGCTGAAGATGACTGACCTTGACCTATTTTATCCAGGTCAGATTCCATTTAGTACGATATTTCATGAAGGGTATTTTATCTACATTGTCCAAATTTATACCACATATGCAACTGATAGTGATAATAGACCTGAAGTCAGGGTTTGTTTTTCCACGGGAATCGGATTCCCGTCAGCACTCCCGCAAAATAATTTGCGGGAATCCAACAGATTCGCGATTTTTACCTCAGTGTAAGCTTTCTGATGCATGACAGCAAAATTTTATTTAGAGTTTAATGATAAATCTTCCCAACCTAGGCTGCAGCCGATATATATTTAAATGCCCGTCTATAGATGAGGTCATATATTGCGATTTCCATCCGTCAGTTAACTTTTGCTTGTCTGTGCAATATCTCCAGTTCCAGGTCATGGATTGGTAAAAACTTTGGTTATACCTTACCATGAACCCTATTCATTTTGAGGTCAAAAGGTCAAGGCGACAGTAAATCATTCGAAATTGTATTTGCTACAAGTAAAGTTCAGAGATATGGATTGTGATTTGTACTTCACAAGGGGATTGTATCTTGGTCTGTTCATCGTGCTTGTTAATGCAATATCTTGTGAAGGCTTATAGCCAGGCTTTCTAAATTCGTACAATATATACAGCTAGCGATGGGTCAGAAGCCTAGTGAAGTTAACTGACCTTGACCTACTTTATTCAGGTCAAATGTGGTTCTTGGTGATAACTTTTAAAGGATTACTTCTAGGCTCTCCAAATTCCAGCGCTTTTTATTTGACTCACCTTGATAAATTTTATCAAGGTCAAATTCTAGTTATTGCAGTATCCCGAAGGATCATGGCTCGGCTCTTCAAATTTACACCACATTTACATGTGCAACTGGTAATTAATAATAAGCCCATTGAAGTTGACTGACCCTGACCTATTTTATTTAGATCAAATGTGGTTCTTGATGATAACTTTTAAAGGATTACATCTAGGCTTTTCAAATTCCAAATTCCAATGCTTTTTAATTTGACTGACCTTAACAAATTTTATCAAGGTCAAATTCTAGTTATTGCAGTATCCTGAAGGATCATGGCTCGGCTCTTCAAATTTACACCACATTTACATGTGCAACTGGTGATTAATAATAAGCTCATTGAAGTTAACTGACCTTGATCCATTTCATCAAGATTAAATTCAAGTTAATAAAATATGTTTTAAAGGGTTATAGTTAGGCATGCACGAGCATGAGCCTGATAATCTTAAGAAATTTTGCAATTAGCTGCAAGTCTCAGACTGTCTCAATATTAGTTTGCTATAAATTTATGTGTTTCAGCACCTATGTCATTGATGTTGGGAGAACAATTCACACCTCGTCACATCGTGATATTCGGAGGAATTGTAGGCTCTATAGGAATGGCATTAAGCAGTCTAAGTTTCAGCATGGTATACATAATCTGCACATTTGGCATATTTTTTGGTAGGTATCTTCATACTGACTTTGATACAATGCAGGTTTATGTGAGTGTAAACTAAACTGCCTAATTATATTCTGGGGATGATAGAATCTTTATCCATCTGTGCTCTCTGTGTGTCGTGGGAAAAGGGCTCATTGCAGTTCAAATTTTCAGATAAATTTAATGATGGTCATCTTACATTCAGGCCTACACAACACTTATTTTACTTTGTAATTATCATTTAATAGCCTCATAATCTGTTCATCGCTTTAATTTCAATATTTGATTTCTCCAGTTTTTTAAGTAAACCTTTTTATCTCATCGGCATATATGCCGGATGGGATCATGTCATCACGCTGTCCGGCTGGCCGGCTGGCTGGATGAACGATGTGACCGCTCTAAAATTTGGTATACAGCATTGTTGCATGGTAAAGCACACGCCTATGGAAAATGGGGACATTTAGTTGATTTTTGTGGTTTCCATGGCAACATAACGAAAAATATCCACATGGTGACGTGACCGCTCTCAAAGATGAACCGTTGCAGCTAGAGACTTCAAATTTGGTATACAGCATTGTTGGGTGGTAAAGCACAAGCCTATTGAAATTGGGGACATTTTGGTGGTTTTTGCTGTTTCCATGGCAACATAATGGAAAATATCCACAGAATGAGGTTAATGCTTTAGAAACAGAACCATTGCAGCTAGACACTTCAAATTTGGTAGCATTATTGTGTGCTTGGTGTTTTTGCAGTTTGCATGGCAATAAATGGAAAATATCCACAGAATGACGTTAATGCTTTAGAAACCAAACCATTGCAGCTACACACTTCAAATTTGGTAGCATATTGTGTGGTAAATCACAAGCTTATTGAAATTGGATACATTTGTGACGATTTGTGACGATTTTTGTGTCTCTGTAAAAGGGTGTCCGGACAAAAGCCCCATGAACAATTTAGTCTTACAGGAAGATGGTTTGATCTGAACACCAATGTTTGACTAACATCCTCCCGCTGACATCTCTTAGCTGTGAACTGGTCGAACTTCACTTTACTTGAATAAAACGCTCCGACAGTGTTCGGTTTGTTCTTTTCTGTGCAAGGGAAAGTAAGCTTGCTCAACAGTGAAACTTTGCACAGTAGCTAAACTTTCACACTGCAATTTTATTTCAAAATATCAAGAAAAATCCACCAGGTAGTTTTCCATGAATAGCAAAAACAAAAACCAGATAGGCAATTTGCAGGTTAAATTTTGATGTCCCGGCGCGAAGCCTGCATGTTATAACACCAAGACGGGCCGACGTCACAATGACGTCTGAATTTAACCTGTAAATTGCCTGTCTGAGTTTTGTTTTACTATTCACGGAGAACTGCGGGGAGGATTTTCTTGATATTTTGTAATACAATTACACTCTGAGAGTTTAGCTACTGTGCAAAGTTTCACTGTTGAGCAAGCATATTTTTCCGAAATGACAGCAGCACAACCATTGACCACATCTACTGCATCCAACCTATACTTTCTGCTGGAACACTTGAGACTTACTACAGTTATCACAAACCTGTGTGGGTCAACATCAACAAAACTGTAGATCATCTGTAACTCCTGAGAAAAGAAAACGGACATGGACTAACTGAGTTCCAACAATCCGGAGTACCTCTCTACCTCAGTATCACATCCATGCACCCAATACCAAGGTTTGCAACAATTCCATCATCTATAATACACCTGGGCCTATCGTACTATGCCTTCAACATTTTACATGTGAACATTTTCTTACACATAATTGAGAGCCACTTCAATGCTCCTCTTATCAGAGCGGGTGGTTGGTGGGTGCCCGCCTCTTTTATATCAAGTTGTCTCTAGCCAACTTTCCATACAAACAAACATGACTGTTTTTCCCCCAACTACTTCTGTTTCCCCTTATTGAATGCCCTTCGTCTGTCTATACTGGAGATTTATATTGCTCATGTGAAAGGGACGGCAAGTTCACACTAGGCCGATGGGATCAAGTGTGGCCGTGGCCTCTATAGTTATTTCTGGAAAACTACTCATCATGGGGGTTCGAAATTTAGTATGGTTATCCTGAAAAAAATTGTCGCCTAAGTTTTCTAAATGCCATTGTGGTTGCTGAGATATTAATTTTCCAGAGTGTGACCATCACATTTTATCTACATTGTTTAATTGAAAAAACCCCCATGAAAATCCACAGAAAAATATCTGGGCCAAATTGTTCAACTCAGAAAAATTAGCAATGCCTGTGTCCGACTTCGTTTACAGACAATAACTTCTGTAAAACTGAATGGTTTCTTTCCGAATTTGGCACATGTATGTGGGTAGTGCCTTAAGTTCTCAATGGGAGTGTTTTTTATGTCGATCCACCACCAACTTAAAGTTTGTACCTGTGGGCTCTGGTAAAATTTTGTTTACGGACAATATCTTTTGTGAAAACGTGAATGGATTATTTCTATATCTGGTATGGTGGGTATCTTGCCTCAAGATCTTGCGTGGGATTGTTTTTCATGCCGATCTGCCTTTAGGGGGCACCAGCTGGGGGGTCAAGTTAAAATTTCATTTCTGAACAATAACTTCTGGAAAACTGAATTTGTTCCTTCCAAATTTGGTATGTGGATACCTTGCTTCAAGATTTCACCCGGAATTGCTTTCCATGCTCCCGGGGAATTGAATTTTATGCTTCTATGCCAAGTCATTTTTTTTTTTTTTTTTAAGTCGGAGGACTTCAACTGCTCGGATTTTCATTCATCTTATTCTGAAGAAAACAATTTTTGGGGGAATTTTTTTCAAATAAATAGTAGAGAATAAAATATGTTCCATCCCTTGTTCAAGCAGACAATCAATTAAAATCTGGTAAACAACCATAATTTCATAATAACCCCTTATCAAAGTTGTGCAGAATTCACCCATGATCCCTTGCACATAGGATTACGGTATGCAAAGGAGCCTGAGCAAAATTACCCCATTGCAATATCTATGGCTTTATTCATACACGTAGTTAATTTTCTTTCTGGATCTATGAAGAAAATTTGTTGCTGGCTGCAATTTCCATTTTTCCCAAAAGGCAAGTGTATCTAACCATGATGTTGATCTCGTATGATTTTGGATACATAATACCTGGTGGCACGTCACTTATACTTGATATCAGGTTATTTTTATTGCAAATTTCTCAGTGAAAAAGGTGAAAAAATATTTTTTTTTATGTCCCTTCCTGGTCGCCATCTTGGATTTAAGTCTATGCTGATAAGCGAGAAATGACCCCAATATAATAATTAGAAAAGTCACAAACCTTAACTCCTAATGTTTGTTTGTTTGTTTCGAAGAATAGAAGAAAAATGCCATGAAATTTACATCCGTTAAAATTTTATTGGATATTTCTTAATTGGTTGTTCTGTTTTTATAACAGGTGTGGGTAATGGTTTCCTGTATGGTAACTGCCTCGTGATGGTAGGCAGGTATTTCAAGAAGAGGCGTTCACTCGCTAATGGGTTAGCTTTGTCTGGAGGCAGTATTGGTCAGTTTGCTCTACCTCCATTGATACAATACTTCATCGACATCTACACACTTCGAGGCACTCTTCTCATCTTGGGTGGAATTTATTTCAATGTGGCCGGGTTTGGAGCACTTCTGAGACCTCTGACATTCTATAAGAAGAAATCCCCATCACAACGGCATGATCACGATCTGAAAAAGAAAAAACAGAATGTAGAAATAAAGGACATCGATTTTGATGAATATTCTGTAGAAATTGTCCAACCACAGGATGAGCATTTTGTGCCATTATCATCTGAAAATGTCCCGGTGAATGCTTTTCCACCAGCTGCCGGACAAGATGATGATCAAGATTTGGCTTCACAAACAGCTGATGCAGCTTTGGACATGAATCATCTGCTAAATGGCTCAGTCCATGACCAGGATGAAGAAAAGACCGAAGAGTTCCCCGCCAAGGGAGATAAATTGGGTGAATATGCTGGAGGAGAGAATGTCATGTCTGCTTCTGTATTGAGTCTACACAGAGATGAACAGACCAACCATGTCCACTGTCCCTGTAATCGTTCCTGTGAAATTCCGCGAATTTTTGATTTTTCGGTTTTGAAGAACAGGAAATGCTTGCTCTACTGTTTCGTCATGTTCTTTGTATTCTTTGGTTTCTTCAACTTCGTTATATTTTTGCCATCCATAGCCAAAAGCAGAGGAATTCTTGATTACCAGAAAGCCTACCTTGTGTCGATATGCGGTGTATCAGATTTAATCGGAAGACTATCCTGTGGATTTTTTGCAGATTTGAATTTTGTAGAACGGTACAAAATTATGACTGGTTGTAACCTTGTGTTGGGTGTAAATATATTGATATTTACATGGGCACACTCATACTGGCAGATGGCCGTACAGAGCGCCATCTATGGGCTGGCTGGAGGTGGTTACATCATGCTTATCTCCCTTGTCCTCATTGACTTCATTGGTCTACCACTGTTACCAAAAAGCCTGGCTGTTGTGCTCTTTCTACAGGGTATTGGTGGAGCTGTAGGACAGGTATTCCTAGGTGAGTAATGTTTCAGAATTACCATTCATGCCCAATACATTATTTGTCCCCCAGCACCCTTTTTGGGGTCCGTCCATTCGTACATCCATCAATCTGTCCATCCGTCCGACAATAACTTATGAAAAACTGAATGGATACTTCTCAAATTTTGTATTTTAGTTACCTCGCCTCAAGGTCTCGCTTGTGATTGTTTTTCATGCTGATCCGCATATAGGTGGTGCCACCTGTGGGCCAAGTTAAAATTTTGTTTTCAGATAATAGCTTTTGAAAACTGAATGGATTCTTTTCAAATTTGGTTTGTGGGTACCTTACCTTTTGTTGTTTTTTTTCACACTGATCTGCCTATAGGTGGTGCCACCTGGGGCCAAGTTAATATTTTGTTTCCGAACAATAATTTTTGAAAACCATAACAGATTCTTTCCAAATTTGGTAGGTGGGTACCTTGCCCCGAGATCTTGCTTTGTATTGCCTTTCACACTGATCCGCCATCTCTGGGTCAAGTTAAAATTTCATTTCTGGAAAATAACTTCTGAAAAAACCTAAACGGGTTTTTTGCAAATTTGGTAACCTTGCCTCAAGATCTCACTTGGGATTTTCATGCCGATCCACCTGTAGGTTGTGCCATCTGTAGGCCATGCCAGATTTCCTTTCAGGACAAATTTGGTAACTGTGGGTACCCTGCCATCGCTTGGGATTGCTCTCCTCCATGTCGGGTACTGAACATTATGGTTCCAAGCCATAGTTTCAATGTTGGGATACTTCAACCGCTCGGGTTTTCATTTACTGATGGGCCTTCATGGCTTGTACAGTGAGGTCTCAAATATTTCAATCACATTTACACCACCTTACAACATGTTCAACTAAATTCAATCAGGCACGCCACTTAGACTGAACAATATTGTGCAGAGCAACCCAATTTTGGTGCAGTTGTGCACTTGCTTGAACACCAAGTTTACAAGTAAGAATAATAAAAATATTTTGCCGACACCTTGGTGATATTAAATGTACATTAATCAAGTTTTCATTGTAAACTGACAGGCTGGATACGTGACATGTCTGGTAACTTTGATATGGTCATAATCATCTGTGGGGTCTCCTCTGTGGTTGGCGGCCTAGCGTTGATGCTCTATCCCATCGCCAGGAAGTGGGAAGCAGAAAGGCAAGACAAGATACGAAAACCAACCCATGACCAGAAAGAGGAGAAATTGGCACTTAACCAAACATCCAAGTAGCAGTTGCATGAACAAGTCTGATTGTTAGATCTGATAGTCTTTGGTTACATGACAGACCAGAAGGCCCAATGTACAGGTATTTAATTAGATTTCTAAAGTTAGGGGGAAATTAACCATTGACCAAAGGAATAGAAGACCATTTGGAGAGTTTCCATGCTTGTATGAAAGTTCTTGAATTTCATATCACTAGTTTTAAGGTCCTAAAATTATTTGGAATTCCAGATGTTTTGTCTGTCCTCTGAATCCTTGAATTTTAGCCTTGATAAAAAATAATTCCATTAAATGAGTCTGTTACATTTATGCCATTTGCAAGTATTTGACACTTATTGGAGGGACTAATGGGTCATTCCATGAAATGGGGGTACCAAAGTGTGACATGCAAACCAATTTTGAAAAGATGTCAGTTCCTGGCTGCACTAAGTCAGGGATAATATTGATATACAGAGATTCGGAAAACATAAGAAAACGGATAATATTCCACAATTTGGGAGAAAAATAAAATACTGAAGTTGCGGGTGTAACGAGGACACCAAACTATATGCAAATTTCACCACATAACACGTTAATTTAAGTGTCAAATAGAATAAAAACATGATCAAATTGTTAGAATATTTAATCCTATTCTTAGTCAGCATATTTAGTGGCATTGACTGCCTCAATCCAATCAAGTGGTGCGTGTAACATGGACACCAAAAATGGCTTCGTGTCCTTTTGCATACATCATGTGAAATCACCATATTAGGTCGCCATCAAACTCTAGACTTCATAATCAAACTGATCATGGCACATGAACATTTTATATGCAAGACCGGTCTTAGTTTCACTTTCTTTCTTCTGGAATCAACATTTGTTTGTCACACATGTAACGAAGTGGCAAAGGTAACTGTTCAGGACGCGAAAAAGCACAATACTACTTACCCGCTATTTTTTGCAATTGCCTCATTATATGACACCTACTCTAAAGTGGCTCCACCAGCCATGTCACAAATATTGGGTTCCATTGCTGCACATTGTAATTCATGCCAAAAAAAAATAAGTAAAATGCAAGCCGAGGGTGGTGCGTGTAACCACATGAAAGAGGACACGAAAGCGAGACATAAAAGTATATTCCAACTACAGCTATTAAGGACACATCGAAATCCTGTCATATTTGGATCGATAATAGACAAGATTAGCCCAGCTCAAGAATAGTTTTGAATGACCACTGAATGACATTTTCTTGGTGACAGGTAAGAGGTAAGGTAAGTAACAAAAGAGGACACCAAGCGTTACACGCGCAACCTGAATTTTGAGGGTTTCGTGCATCCAGAATCTGCATTTAAGGGTGACTGATATGAAATAAACTAAAATAAATTGAAAGACATGAGCCAGATCGATACTTTAAGTTGTTTTCTTGGTCAAATTTATTAGCAATTCATGCACATAGTGCAAACAAAAGCATCAATGATTGCAATATTTGCAATGTCACATTTTTTGGGGTCCGTGGGTGTCGATGGTCCTCCAAAAGTAATGGCCGTACATATAACTAAGATGTTATCTTATGTATATCTACTTGTATCTCATTAAATAGGAATAAATGTTTTTAAAATACATATAAAATTTTAGAAAATTCACTGGTTTTAAGATTGAGTGCTTAGTGGTGACCCCATTTCATGGAATGACCCTAATATCTCATAGATCTGGTTTATATAATTAGCCATTTGATTGGTTAAGTAGTTTATTTAAAGTCTCATTCCAGTTTGCACAAGATTTTGCATAGCTTTGTGATGTTCATCCATGATCAATCCAGGGTGTCCGGAGCGGTATGCCATGGACAAACGACTCGGCAAAAAAAAAAGAAGGTTAGGCTCTACAAGAATCTTCTTTTTTTCCAGCAAGTTGAATGTGATGATAAGTTGACCATAACTCAGCGCTTCCCAGATACTCTCTACGGGCACCCTATTCCGAGGGCGGGGGCACTCTCAGACTTTCCCCTCACTCAGTCACCTCGCTCCCTCATTGGCTATACGAATTTGAATTGGCTCCCAACCCCCCTATTCATACATCCGAGTATTCTGAGATTTTAGCATGACTGGCCTGCAGTGGTTTATAAATTCTCTCTCAACTTCAGCCTTGAAATGAGCATTAATAGATCAAGAGACAGGTATAAATATATTGTGTTGATGAGCTGTTAATATGATATTTTTGTTGTTGTTTTTCTGTTGTATATTTTATATTAGAAATCCTATGTCAAGATCCATTATGTTTAATATTGTTTAATATTAGTACTGGAAACTATTTTAAGGATAATTTAAATTTTACCTAGTATCAAGTCAGTCATATACTAGCACTGCAAAACCATGAAAACAGTCACTTAATCATAATATTTGGGTGAAAATAAAAATATTAGAATGATGGGGAAGTTTTAATGGTACCGGTACATATTCTCTAGTCACTATAATATTTTGTGATGTATACAGTTTATAATTTTAATTACTTAAATGTAATTGGGCAAAAATGATTTTAAAACAAATTGACTATTTTTATCAATTTTAAAAACTAAATTATATTATTGTGAAACCATACCAAACGAGAGATCCTGAAGGATCTTGGCGCCCACCGTTGTCCGATAATTGTAAGCTAATGACAAGAGGATCTTTTTGTCCATTGTTATTAAGACGATTGAGTTGTAATTTGTTCACAGAATTTAGAATCTGAGCGAAAAAGATCGAAAAAGGGACACTGGAAAACACCAAGATATAATCTTTCTAAGTTTCAGAAGTTTCAAGATTTCTAGAAACTGAACTTATGTCGGTTGTTATAGTACGAGAGAAATGAGCAAAGTTAGCCTGAAAATGAATGTACATGTACGGAGGATCCTTCGTCTTCGTTTTGCAGTATTTTTATCTTATTTATTTTTTTGCACGTGTCATCATTTGGTACTGGAAGCGAAGAAAAATCTCTTTGACACTTTGGCATACTTAACATTTTATAATTTGGAACGAATGCTGTTCTGTTTACTGGACTAGTTTGAGATATCTCTTTTAAGATACCATGCTCGAAAATAGTTAGATGGTACAATACTTAATACTGAAAGCATCCGGTCCGGGCAGTAATGTTGAAACTTCGAATTTGAAAGTGTCTAAATCTTGATTATTTCCCATGGATCGAAACATGCAGTAGTTTACAGTTGTCGAGTTGTGACATTGTGTCACAAGAGTGACGTCCCTCATGTAGCTGACCCGCTGGCAGACGAAAGGGTGGGGCAGTTCACTTGCAACTGCATGGACTAAATACATTTTAATTCCGAATTATTTGAACTCCTTGATATGGAAGGTGAAGATATGGATATTCTCTATAGTCAATATATAGAATATGCCCCACCGTTTGATCCACGACTCTTGTGATGCAAGGTCACAACTCGGGAATACCGTATTAATTGGATTTTCGAATCAGCTATCTTGCACAACTAGGCCCCATCTGGGACCTGTGTACCAAATTTCAGATAGATCCATGAAATATTTTCTGAGAATTCAAGATAACAGTGTTTCAAGGGGAAATTCAAGATGGCCACCTGGCACCATATTGGATCTTCGATTCTGACCAAAAAGGTATCTTGCACAACTGGGCCACAACGGGAATCTGTGTACCAAAGGAAGATCCATGCATTACTTCTTGAGAAATCACGATAACAAAGTTTCATTGGGAAATCCAAGATGGGCGCCTGGTAGACATATTGGATTTTCCAATCGGACCAGAAAAATGTATCTTGCACAACTAGGCGACAAGGGGAACCTGTGCACCAAATTTGATAAAGATCTATGCAGTAGTTCCTGAGAAATCGCAATAACAAAGTTTCATGGGGAAATCCAAGATGGCCGCCTGATGGACATATTGGATTTAGGAATCGGACCAGAAAGGTATGTTGCACAACTGGACCACAAGGGCAACCTGTCTACCAAATTTAAGAAAGATCCAGGCAGTACTTCCTGAGAAATCACGATAACAAAGTTTCATGGGGAAATCTAAGATGGCCGCCTGGTGGCCATATTGGATTTTCAATTTGAACCGAAAAAGGTATCTTGCACAACTAGAACATAAGGTGAACCTGTGTACCAAATTCGAGAAAGATCCATGCAGTACTTCCTGAGAAATGACGATAACAAAGTTTCTTGGGGAAATCCAAGATGGCTGCTTGGTGGCCAAATTGGATTTTCGAATTGGACCAGGAAAGGCATCTTGCACAACTAGACCCCAAGGCGAACCCGTGTATCAAATTTGAGAAAGATCCATGCAGTAGTTCTTGAGAAATCGCGATAACAAGGTTTCATGGGGAAATCCAAGATGGCCGCCTTCTGGCCATATTGGATTTTCGATTGGGACCGAAAAAGGTATCTTGCAAAACTAGACCCCAAGGAGAATCTGTGTACCAAATTTGAGAAAGATCCATGCAGTACTGAGAAATGGCGATAACTAACTTTCATGTGGAAATCCAAGATGGCTGCCTGGTGGCCATATTGGATTTTCGAATCGGACGAGAAAGGGTATCTTGCTCAACTAGACCCCATGTGGCACCTGTGTACCAAATTTGAGAAAGATCCATGCAGTAGTTCATGAGAAATCGCGGTAACAATGTTTCATGGGGAAATCCAAGATGGCTGCCTGGTGGCCATATTGGATTTTCGAATCGGACCAGAAAAGGCTTCTTGCACAACTAGACCCCAAGGGGAACCTGTGTACCAAATTTGGAAAAGATCCATGCAGTAGTTCCTGAGAAATCGCGGTAACAAGGTTTGATGGGGAAATCCAAGATGGCTGCCTGGTGGCCATATTGGATTTTCGAATCGGACCAGAAAAGGTATCTTGCACAACTAGACCCCAAGGGGAACCTGTGTACCAAATTTGAAAAGATCCATGAAAGTTCCTGAGAAATCGCGTAACAAGGTTTCATGGGGAAATCCAAGATGGCTGCCTGGTGGCCATATTGGATTTTCGAATCGGACCAAAAAAGGTTCTTGCACAACTAGACCCCAAGGGGAACCTGTGTACCAAATTTGAGAAAGATCCATGCAGTAGTTCCTGAGCCAATGTTTCGAAATCCAAGATGGCTGCCTGGTGGCCATATTGGATTTTCGAATCGGACCAGAAAAGGTTTCTTGCACAACTAGACCCCAAGGGGAACCTGTGTACCAAATTTGAAAAGATCCATGCAGTAGTTCCTGAGAAATCGCGGTAACAATGTTTCATGGGGAAATCCAAGATGGCTGCCTGGTGGCCATATTGGATTTTCGAATCGGACCAGAAAAGGTTTCTTGCACAACTAGACCACAAGGGGAACCTTGTGTACCAAATTTGAGAAAGATCCATGCAGTAGTTCCTGAGAAATCGCAATCACAAGGTTTCATGGGGAAATCGAAGATGGCTGCCTGGTGGCCATATTGGATTTTCGAATCGGACCAGAAAAGGTTTCTTGCACAACTAGACCCCAAGGGGAACCTGTGTACCAAATTTCAAAAAGATCCATGCAGTAGTTCCTGAGAAATCGTGGTAACAAGAATTGTTTACGGACGCACTGACTGACTGACTGACTGACGGACCACGGACCACGGACGAAAAGTGATTTGAACAGCCCACCATCTGATGATGGTGGGCTAAAAACCTACTGATCAGTTGAGTTATTTTATACAAACTTTATACATGTATAAATGTTTGCACTGAGATTAAGAGGATCCCATATTAACTTGGTCATGGGATGAAAAGGCGAGGTTGGGATGTATTTTCCTTTTTTTGTTCCCATATAATTCAAATCATCACTTTAATCAGTATTTTGTTGAAAATATCAACAAAACACCACATTGCTGAATGTTGGTGGAGCGCATCATGCCTGCAGCACGTGTCAAGCGATGTGACTGGCCACCTGCGTCGCATGCACTCATCCCACAACACATGTGTGGGATCATGGATGAGGTATCCCAGATGCTGTTACCATATGAGTTTTACGCTTTATTATATGGAAAACATTTCCCCTTTGAGAAGATATTGTATTGGTATAGTAATTAACTCATCAGTTTGTAACTGATTGGTACTGTAATCGATGCATCAGTTCATAACTGGGTCCCTTTCAATCACTAAAATACAAGTTAATCCTTGGACTATACTATCTTGCCCCCAAGAGCAGTGGGCGGTGCACTGACATGTGGCTGAACGCATGAGTTCTGGTTCGAAAATTGGGGCACTTTGCTATCTGTTTAACCTAGGAAATATTTAATCTTTGATAACTGGACTATTTTTGACATGAAGTTACCAAAAGTATCATAAATGTAAGCTTGTTGGTCCTTTCTTGGAATAGAAGGAATAATTGATCCATATTTGTCATATTTACACCAGTTATCAATAGTTAAAATACCCATCCCAGGTTAAAGAGATAGGGACAGGCCAAGAGAATGAACTGGAGCTCATGCGGTGACCCACATGTCAATGCACCTGTCGTTGCTATCCGGGCAAGATAGTATTGTCTAAGAATTAACTTGGATTATATTGCAAAGCTACCATTACATTTAACAGTAGGGCTTACCTATATTGCAGAGTGTATTTGTGCTTCATGTCTTCGCTATATTTTACACTCAGCAACCATTTAACAAGAAACCTGGAAGATGTATCACACTGATTAAAATTGTGTGGCATGTATGGCCCCAATGTCACCATGACAACTTTATTTGTCGAATCCTGGCAAATATATTCTCATGGCATCAGATTGTATTCCTTCTGCTGTCTGTGATCTAAACTCAGATTGCACTGGGGATAAAATAGCAGCGCGAAGCTTTTTTGTGCATATTGCATGGCTCTTGGCCAATCGCCATTGTCTGCTTGTAAATAGAGCAGAGTGGGCTCAGCTTATCACAGCTAAATAAGACATTGTACCGTGTGTTCTTGTGTAATAATTGAGCATAAAACTTTTACATGATATACTGGACACATTTTTCATCTCTCTCACATGCAGATACATGCTCCCTGTGTTTATTGATACAGACTCAATGCGCATGGGTGCCATGCAGTTAGTGTTTCAATGACAATGACGAACAAGGCCAGCTGGTGATCTTTGACCGCTGACCATTTTTTTTTTTTTTTTTTGCGCACATCAGTTCACTCTGTCTGACAATATCAGTCCCAGATTATATCTGTATTTAAAACTCAATGCAGTTGACAAAAATGTACAAATTATGAGCCTCAGGTTGATGTTAATTTAGCCATGCAATGGAGACTCTGTCAATGTTATTCTTGAGTCTGCAAGGACCAGAACCATTTTTCTTGTTTTCTCCCACAAACACAATTCCTTTTTATTACCTCAGGTATGGCAGTGTTTTGAGTATACACTCTGTGATAACAGCTATGTTATGTGGCTTTACTGTCATGACTTTACTGCCATGACTTTACTGCCAACTTTTGCCATGACTTTACTGCCAACTTTACTGCCATGACTTTACTGTCATGACTTTACTGCCAACTTTACTGCCATGACTTTACTGTCATGACTAAGAATGAAATCCTGGTTCTGTAAGATACAAGTGACATCACATCGTGTGAATAAAGCAAGAATGTTTTGTCTACATGGGCAGTTTTATTGGGAAGCTTTATATGAACAATCATATTACAAAAATACAGAAAAGTAAAGTGAAGACGAAAGGAGAACTTAGTATTTCAGTAAATGGACCATTTAGAGAACATTCCAGGACACCAACTGATCTTCCAGCCACAATACCCATGATTGGTTGATTCAAATTAAAAAAAAAAAAAAAAAAAAAAAGGTGAATATTCAGCCAATCATAGTTCTTTGAACCATTCAGTATGTTGCTTTGAAGGAACGGGAACTTGATAATGTGGTGTCTAACACTGATATTACTCTTGTCTTTATTGCACCAACGTTAGTGTCCTGTCTGTGTCTTGTGTGCTGTCTAGGGTGGATGGTGGGTGTCCGGTTCCATGTTGTTTCAAAGAGTTGCTTCAAGAGCTGCCATCATGAAGGCATACATAACATGTGTTAACAGTCCATAAGAATAATTAACCATGAATATTAAAGTACTTAACCAGAACATAAAATTACTTAATCACATTATAAAAATACTTAACCACAATACAAGAGTACTTAATCACAATATAAAAGTACTTTACCAGAATATAAATTACTTAATCCCAATATAAAAACACTTAAGTGTACTGAGCTCTTCTGCAGACACTTTTAACCACCCTCTAAAATGTGTCTTCATACAGCTAAAAGTATGCCTCATAGCTATTATAATGTATATATTTGTTGAAAGTGAATTTCTTAAGGATTCCAAATATATAAATTTATTCACTGTAAATCTGTGGGTTATGAAGATATTCAAATTTAATAAAAAATAATTTAAAAAAACTAAGCCTTTTTTAAATGGCTATTTTCCAAAAAGTATTCAACTTATTATAACTCACATCATTTCCTCTAGAAGACAACTCCAATAGGAACTCATGAAACAGACTTCCTGTTGTAGTTGTCTTCTACAGGAAATGATGACTTAAGTGACGATAAGTTGATTACTTTTTTGAAAATAGCATTTGAAAAATTATATTTTAAATTTTTTTTTTTTTAAATCCGAATATATTCACAACCTAAGGTTTACAGTGAACAAATTTATATATTTGGAATCCTTAAGATATGCGCTTCAATAAATATACATTACCATAGCTATGAGGCATACTTTTATTTTGTATAAAGACACATTTTAGAGGGTGTGTAAAAGTGTCTGCAGGAGACCTCTGTATCCTTAATCAGAATAAGGAAATTATAAATTATTATAATAATTATTATAAATTAATGATACATGTACTTAACCAGAAAGTATTCAACAGCTGAAGCATGTGTTACACATGTTCTGAAGAGGTTTGTCGCTCTTGTTTTTGTTTGTCGGGGAACTTCTTAGCTGTTGTTATATATTTCATTTTGAAACATTGTTTTACCCATTAATTTATGATTTTATGACTTGTATAGAGAAGTGCTGACTGTTGCTGTTTATGTGAAGAGAGGTTTGTCGTGATATAGCTGAAATATTGTTGAAAGCGACGTTAAATTCTATTCACTCACTCACCTTATGTGAAGAGGTTTTAGAAGACTGCAATAAATATATCCGAGATCTGAATGAACAAATACTGTGCCATTGAATTGTTGAAGCTTGCTTTATTGTTATGAATTTTATTTTGAACCTTTGTTACTGAAAAATTTTAATGAGAGCTGTGTGTTTGATGTCACAAAATTTTGGATTGTGGAAGGCTACAATAGTCTGAAAGAGTAAATACCGTGCCATTGAATTATTGAAACTTTCTTTTTTGTTATGCATTTTATTGTGGAGCTTTGTGTTCACAGGCTACGAGCATCCCTCTAATAATTCAATCCACAATTCTGTGGACAAAATTTGATCAGCTGTTCTAATAAATTTTATCACCCTCAAAAATCATTGAAATAACGAAGTAATAATGGATCATCCATACCATTTAGGCATGATTTTGAACCAGTTTGTCAATTTCCTGTTCTATTAAATTTGATCTTCCCCAGATTTTATGGTGGGAAATTTCACTTCCTGTGATTTAAATTTTTGATGCTGCAAGATTGTGGATTGTGGAAGGTTGCGATAGTCTGAAAAAATAAATATCCTGTAATTGAATTATTTGTGGCTTTATTTGTTATGAGTTTTATTTTGAATCTCTCTTTTTGCAACTACTTAACATATTTATGGCCAGTTTTGACTAAGCTTTTCATGTCAAGAGATTTTGGAATGTGGATATTGCAAACCTGTGGTTTGAAGAAATAAATATTGTCTCTAAATTATTTGTTATTTTATTCTGTTCTCTTCTATGTGCTAATGTAAATGATGCTTTTCTTTAAGATAGGTATGATCAGGTAAGATTAGATAGTATCACCCACATCTAGGTTAAATTATTGGGGTGAAATACATTCTTTTTCAACGGGCAGAATCTTGAATTAGAACAACAATAAATGAAAAAAATAACCCATTTCTTCTAATTATTCAGACAGTAAAACTTGACTTCAGGCTAATGTGGATAGAAATTCTGCAAATATTTTACAAATTTCACTAGCTATCTTTGCAGTTTTTCGGATAACTAACATATCCATGCCACAGTATCCAGCTCCAGTCGACATAAAGATGGATTTTTTCTGCTTAGCTAAAAATGCTGTTCGAAAAATTAGAAGAAATAGGGTAACACATAATAGATATTAACTTAGATATTACCCTTGGTGACTCCACTAGCAAAGGTAAAGGTAATTGGAGATATTAGGGCTTGTTACATTTTAATTCCCAAAGAAGAGGAGTTCTGCATAATTGATGAACCGTGAAAAACAGTGTTGCTCTTGGATTTATCAGGAATCAGAAACCAAACAGCCACGTGTGGTAGAATATAAACGAGGTTTATTCTTCTCGGGCAGAGTACATGTTCATGTTCTGTAGAGCAACCTTCACATAGCATAGTTACTGTCTGGAGTAAAGATGTTAGCATGAATTTGCTACAAACTTTTATAGCATGCATTAAGAAGAAACTCTTGACATGACATGCAAATAAACACTTAAACTGTGTATTGTGAATGTTCAATCATTGTTAATATTTTCTCGGATATGGTTGTAAAGTTATGACCAATCAAATACTACACGCTTTATGATTTGTCCTAGCATTCAGCCAAGATATGGCATTAAACATGATTTGTTAAGCTTAGTGAACTCTGGTGATTTCAAGTTGTTATAGAATCAGGTATGTGAGGTACACTATCTACAGCAGAACACATTAGGAAATGATTTGAACGTTGGATCAGGAAACCTGACCTGTTGACCAGATCATGTTCAGTTTACTATTCATGTTAAAATTCATATACAAATGGCTATTTACAAAAGGTAATTCCGCCATGCAACAGACTAATGATTTGAACTGTCTGGGATCTTGGTCCATGTACCAGAACAGATTTAAAATAATATACAGCTGCGCTAAAGTTAAGCACCACCCTATGATATCAACAGTTGTATTGCGTAAGCATGTACAGTTCCGAAATGCGCGATTAGACGGCGTACCTGGACATCTACTAAACCAAGCTACACTGCTACTCATATTAAAGACAAAAGATAGTGCCACGGCACTGTAGCTCATCTGGCTGTAACTGGAGAAAGCAGCTGTAAGAAATTTTTACTAAAGAACTGCAATAGATGAGTTTCTAACTTGTGTTGTCCCCCCTGAACACTAAATGATCCTTGCAGTAATTTCCTGAGATTTCATGGTAACAAATTTTCAGGGGAAATTCAAGATGCCGTCATATTGGATTTTCGAAATGGACCAAAAAGGTATCGTGGACAACTGGACCTGTGTACCCAATTTGACAAAGGTCCATGCAGTAATTTCCTGACAATTCATGATAACAAAATTTCATGGGGAAATTCAAGATGGCCACCTGGTGGCCATACTGGATTTTCGAATCGGACCAGAAAAGGTATCCTACACAACTAGACCCCAAGGGGAACCTGTGTATCAAATTTAAGAAAGATCAATGCAGTAGTACGTTCCTGAGAAATCGTGATAACAAAGATTCATGGGAAAATCCAAGATGACTGCCTGGTGGCCATATTGGATTTTCGAATCAGAGCAGAAATGGTATCTTGCACAACCAGACCCCAAGGGGAATCTGTGTACCAAATTTGAGAAAGATCCATGCAGTAGTTCCTAAATCACGCTAACAATGTTTCATGGGGAAATCCAAGATGGCCGCCTGGTGGCCATATTGGATTTTTGAATCCGAGCACAAAAGGTATTTTGCACAACTAGACCGCAAGAGGAACATGTGTACCAAATTTGAGAAAGATCCATGAAGTAGTTCCTGAGAAATCGCGATAACAAAGTTTCATGGGGAAATCCAAGATGGCCATATTGGATTTTCGAATCGGACCGAAAAAGTTATCTTGTACAACTAGACCCCAAGGTGAACCTTTGTACCAAATTTGAGAAAGATCCATGAAGTACTTCTTGAAAAATCATGATAACAATGTTTCATGGGGAAATCCAAGATGGTCGCCTGGTGGCCATATTGGATTTTCGAATCGAAGCAGAAAAGGTATCTTGTACAACTATACCCCAAGGGGAATCTGTGTACCACATTTGAGAAACATCCAGTAGTTCCTGAGAAATCGCGATAACAATATTTCATCGGGAAATTTTTTAATCAGACCACAAAAGGTATTTTGCACAACTAGACCCAAGGGGAACCTGTGTACCAAATTTGAGAAAGATCCATGCTGTAGTTCCTGAGAAATCGCGATAACAATGTTTCATGGGGAAATCCAAGATGGCCGCCTGGTGATCATATTGGCTATTCAAATTGGACTAAAGTACACGTTTTCCAACTAGATCCGAAGGGGAACCGGTGTACCAAATTTGAGAAAGATCCATGAAAAATAATGATGACAAGATTGCACTGGCAAATTCAAGATGGCAGCCATGGCAGCCATATTTAAAATCATTTCGACACCGCATGAACAAATTCTGGTGTACTCATTGGGGGGAACATGGATGTCAAGTTTCAGCTTAATCAGCCAAACGGTTTCAGAGAAGATGTTTATGGACGACGCACGATGGACGACGGACAATCAGGCCATGACATTAGCCCATCGGGCCTTCGGCCCAGATGAGCTAAAAACACCAATGTTTGTCATTAATCAGAACTTTAAGCGAAATAACAATCGTGCTTTGCATTTCCATGCTACAGTACTTTGTCAGTATCTGGTGTACCCTCCTCTTACACGGACGACGTTCCATTCATACTGGTGATTAACTGCCTAATCTGTATCAGTTCTTATCTCGTCTGTACTGCAGTGTTACTAGCTGTCACTTTGACACCCAATATGTCCCACAACTGGTCAAGGGGATTCAATTGCCATGACGAAGTAGGGCGGTGCTTTACTTTTGCGCGTGTGCATGCGACTGCTTTCAATAACCGCATGTCATTCTTCCTCCATGTATGTGCCAGGATACAGCAAATGTGTCAAATACACGTTGCTGTGAGTTCAGACCTGGACCAGTCGTTGGGGTCGTTCGGCAAGCATCTTCAACATATTGAGGTGCATATTTGACAATGACGTTCGTCCTCCGACCGTCCATCGTGAACTTAACACCCCGGCGCGTCCACCCCGCAACCGCTGAGACAAGCATCCACGATGTGAGAGGGAATATTGATTGCAGGACTCCACCGATACTCCCTATCCCGTCATAACATTCTCACGGGGACTGTCAAAACTTCGTGTAGGGGAATAGAAAATTTCAGATCGAAATCATCGAGTTGACAGACTGTAAACGTATGATGGGCAGCTGCAGCGGTCTGCCGAACTGCGTCATATATTGTATCGCTGATAGCAGGCCTATCATAAACTGCTACTGGAACAAAACATTGCAGGGAAAGTTTACTGTGATTGCATGCAATATATCCCACCTGCCTTGTGTCGAGCTAGGCTCCCATTTAACTATAGATCTGAGCTGGACTCCTATCCCAATGCTTGAAGGATGTACACCACGAATTCCTTCTGCCGCAACTTGTACATCAAAATTTGGAGGAAACACGTATCTTCCAGATAAATGCGGAATGTCAGCTTTTTCGACTGCAGGAACTTCATCACAGGCGATGTGATTCTTTGCAGCTTCGGAGCTATGGATATCCCAAAGGGCAGTTCCTGGACTTCGAGTCTGCATTCTTGAGATGACTTCACATGTGAAACGTCTTCTAGAAATGATCTCGATCGCCATCATATGGGTGGCAGGTGGTGATAGTCATATGGCCGTATAATGTGAGAACCCACATGACTCTCTTCGCCCAAACACACCTCTCGACACGTCCCAAGCATGCGCGCGATGACGCGACAGGTCCAGGGTCATCAGAAAGTGACTTCGTTTCCCGCCCTGGCGGTGAGAGGTCACAACACACCCCCATAGTATGCATACGCACGAAGATGCTGCCTTAAATAATTGGAGAGTGTAGCGAAAATGTGACACAAAGATCTCTAACCCATACTAATGGTCACGACCCCTATACTTCCACCCAAAATGTGCTTACTCTGCTACTGATAATGTCATTGCTGACGTTGTAGTCACGTGACTTCTACACTCCTATGTCATGAAGCCACACCGTGATCGACCACGCCCAAAAGGTCAAAGGACAGGGCCCAAGGTCAACCCACGATTGTGTATATACCCGGGTCATCCAAATGAGGTACACGGCGTTTGCACGAGAAAATACCTCTCGCAAAAATATCTGTTAGAGATACATCGACTTTCTTGATGCAAAACAAGTCTGCGTTTGATACAGAGATAACTACCCAAATTCTATCCTGTACATGCTCACACTCAAAAATGACGCCTGCTTGCTTTTGGCTATTAAATTTTAGTAGGGATTTTTAATAAATCTTTAAAATCTCAACAAAAATGATTAAAAGTTACAATGTCAAAGCAGATGTGCATGGTCGGACTAGTTTTGTTTGTGGATAGACGCGACACCGAAAGCGATGGCTCAGAATCCCGTGGCTGAAATCACATTAATAGATGGAGGGAGATTTGTACTCTGGTTTATTCTGTTTTTCGTTTAGATCCACGTGCCAGTTTTCACCAGTCTAAGCCTCTTTTCATGTTGTGAAAATTTCATTTCTATAGCACGAGTTCTCACTGACCTAGTTGGGGCGTACTGCAAATATTGGAGAATCTGCTGATTCAGGTGTATGACATGGCCGTGATACAAAATCAACACAGAATTGTGAGAAAGTATACCGTACTGGTATTTTAGATGAGGGTCATGCACCATCTATTATGTATTAAAACTTCTTCCATTGATATAAGCACTCACTCCGCATGGGTGTCTTCCGCCGCCTCAATGTCGAGAGCTATATAATTTTGCGGGTGTTTTCACAGATTGAGAACATGAATTAGTCTGTAAAAATTTCATAATTTTAAAATACCTTGCCGAGTCTAGAATAGCATTGATCCATCCATTTTACGTCATCACAGAAAACCATGCTGGGAATTCGGTTTATGAATGACTCAATCTCCGTGCAAAGAAGGGTACTGCATAAACTGTCTGAAGTTGAAGCAAATGAGTGAATAGGATTTAACGTCGCTTTCAACCAATTTTCAGTCATATCGGGACGGTGTGGCTTCATGCGACAGAGCGATCTCAGTCAATGCCACCTCTTGTTATTGATCCGCCTCACCGAATGCTCCGTACAGTTTAACCAGTCACATTATCTTGACACCTGACCAAACAGTCCTTGAGCTATCCTCTTTAAAAAATGCAGAGCGCCAAGCGAAGAAGCAACAAGTTACATTCGACCTGACTCCGATCTCGGGTTTTCCCTCTTGCGAGCTGGACGCTCTAAAACGGAACGAAAGCGGAGTGAGTAATTCACCAGGGAAATACACGTCAGAAAATGTATACTTTGCAGCTTGGCTCCTTCGTTCTTCCTCCCTTATCCCTCTCATTCGATTTAAAACCACACCAAAACGGATGACTTTTTGTTTCAATTGGCCACACCGATGTCAGCATTATGGTCCAGCCCCTGCCACATCATGCTGTCTTACATCAAGATTCTGTTTTCTTTGATTCTTTGCTCAAGGCCTTGACTCAAGCTCCAAACATGGTTATCTCAGGGAGATATATATCTCAGGGAAATAACCCTGTTTGGTGGTTGATCTTGACTGCCGAGATATACTGGGAAGTTCCCAAGCAGTATTTGGTGCATTGACGTCATAATGGATATTGGTTATTAACACGATAGAACCTACCGTTTTTGCTTTTTTCTCTTTCTCAAAATATGTACATTATATGTCACATTAAACTGCTATCATGAAAATAAATGTCTTTTCGCCACAGAAATAGTATATTTTTGCGCCTCGCTTAAAACTTAAAAAGTGTTAGTGTCTTCCTTAGTATTTGTGTTGCGCTGACTGCGGTTGGTTCGGCGTCGCGCAAGCGAAATACGTACTTTCTATCACATGACTTCCGGGGATGACGTCACCAAAGGTGGATGCCACATCCAGTTGACCCCTTCTCCGAGATTTTTTCCACGACATATTCCACGAGATGTTCAGGACCTCGTGTTAAACTGGTCACCTAAAGACAAATTATAATTGAGACAGGTAAACATTGAACAATTTAACATGGGAGAGAAACAAAGAATCAGATTGCCCAAGTCGTTTTTTTTGTTTTTTCTCCAGACCATCGGTACCGGTACTGAAATTATCAAATAGGTCGAAGGTCAATATCACGGCGGCACCCCCAACAGGGAATTGTTGGAAAACAATGAACCTACAGGGGGCGAAAGGTCAAAGATCAAGGCCACAAAGGAATCAGAAAAGCACTGAAAATCACAATTTTGTGAGTGTATGCTATAGTGGGAAGCGATATGTCGGGTACCAAGACTGAGCTCGAACGGTGAATGAACAAGGTCACTGACTACCAGTAACTCACTTTAACACGTAAGCCTCAATATTTCGTTGTAATGACAAACCGTACTCCATAGTATCAATTAGGCAATCGTTTATTCATGGGGGATTAAGGAGAGTATTTAGAGAACCACGCTGATGTAATGGACGTATAGAAATAGTTTAGGGAAAGTTCTTATATCATTCGGTATAATGTTGGTACGAATAAACAAATATCCGGCAATTTCAATCACCGATTAATAGAATTTATTCAGCATTGAATACATACAGACGGTTGGAACCTGAGCAAATATATAGCCTGCAAACTGGTTGGTACCGGTGACCACTGCCACGGAACATGCTAGCTACTGCTTTAAATCACGGCCATCTGTATTCGGTTACAGCCTGTTAGAAGGTCTTCGCTGTTAGTTTGCGTTGAGATATAATATTGTTGAGTTATTGGTAAACGTTACAAATGTCGTTTAGAACAACTCACAAATCCACGGAGCATGCGCACTCAGTTGATTCTGGATGGGCCTGGATGATCGTGTTTGGTATGTATTTTTGCTCATACAGTCGTATACCCAGTGGGTTGGGTGGGTTGCCAAATAACTCGAACAGAAATTTCAAAGTTGGTCATATTGAAGTGATATTTTCAGCATCCCTATTGATGGAATGAATCATGGACAAACTGAAAATGGCGGCCTACATCAGCATAGCATCAAATTGTATGATTCCTACTGTCAGAAATATTCTCTGATTGCACTGCGCATGGTCAAAACCGAGGCGCGCAGCTTTTGTACACATGGCTCTCAGCCAATCAGCATCGTCCGTTTGTAAATGGATCTGAGTGGGCTTAGGATACGTGTCACAGCTCCGGTCAAATTGTTGAACATCTAATTTTTCATTCTCTTGTAAAGTATACTGGATGCATTCTCCATCTCTCTTGTCCGTGCGGTCGCGAACCACGCCCCAAAAACTCTCAAAAATCAAATTAACCTGGGGGTCTCTTTTCAATCAGCTGTGAGTTGGCTCCTGGCGAGCCCAGCTGGCATTTATCTCGTCTGTTCTCGTGCACTTTCGCGAGACCTTTTATCCGAGTTACGGTCAATCTGGAAATATTTGTTAGAATTTGGCGGAGAAATGCACTCATGAATCCGTCCGAAGAGGCCAGACTGGAAAAAGCTAAAATAAGACATATGCAATTTCACCTTTTGTCGTTCTGTTTGAGATATACCGATAATTGTTAACGTTTATTTGATTTTTGAGAAAACGGGTTATAACGCCCCCCCATGAACATAATTAACAATTAACAACCGTAACGAGCCTATACAAGCGTTCTTTGTCGATCAAAATCTATTAGGACTGAATGCGCATGCACGCCGCGTATTTCGACCAGTTTCAATCTGAGGGTGTGACACCAACAGTTTATTGGAGGTTACAAACTCTGACATTGGGAGAATGAGATGGTAGAGCAGTGTATTAGTACGTCAGAGTTTGAATTTTTGCTTCACCATCGGGCTTCATTTCGTCTTCACACAGGGAATTCCACCCGATAATATATGGGTTGTTCTCTGGTTTTGAGAATGAGGGGATTCTTGGAGACAAGAAAGATAAATGGGAACTGTAGAACTGTAACGGGAAACACTTGTCCAATGCTGGTAACATCTTCATTACACCAAGCCAATTTCTACATTCCAATTTCGAACTTCCCTTGATATATCAAACCCTCAATGTTCAAAGAACTTATAAACAGGTCGGGGAAATGTGCCTCTCCAATTTTGGAGGTAAAAAAGGTCGTTTTTCTTTAAACAAAATAGCATTTTTTCTAAATGGCGCTTAAATTGATATATATATAGTTACATATGTTAACACATTTTGCCATTGATAGGATTTATAGTTAACTTGTTCGAACGTGTTGAAATGACAATTTGAAAAAACAACAGACCGCTTTCTATCCACAGGCATTTGATAAGGGTCAGTAATGGATGGGTTGTCATCAGTCACCAAATTGTCTTTGCAATGATTAAAATGATATGTATGTGTAGTGTACTCGCCCTTCTCATGCTGGTATACCCCATACTAGTAACATGGAGTCAGTATGGATGGATGATCTCTGGCCCACAGTTAGTTATTCATTGATAAATGAATCACAATTGACCTTTGTGTCGGTGTAGTAACAAATAAAACTTTATATACTCACTATTGTCATAATGTTATCTATACCCCATTCTTCTAACACGGAGTGAAGGTAAATCACTCGCCATCTTGTTTGAAATTCTCTTAACAACGTTTTCCGAAACGTAACAAGTACGAGTCTTTTGATTGATCAATGCACTGGTTGCTACAGTCATCACAAATTCCATGGAATGCGGAAATGTTGACTTCTACAGAGACAGCGATATTGGCCTATCAAATGCCGTGTACCTCCTCATGTTCGGTTAACGTTGTTAAGAAAATTGTTTCAACCATATTTGTCGAGTTACATGAAATACATCTTTTTGTTGCAGTAAATAATTAAAATCAATGCAGCAGGTGTGTTCAACAAACATCATTTATTGGATAAAAGATATGTGCAAAGTATGAACTGTGACTTTTCCCTTGGAAATTTCTATCTAAATTCGGGTTGTAATGGACAGTGCGGTACCTTGTCTGCGACCTTAGTTGGTGGGGTCCATATATGTAGATACATAACTACCACGGATAATTAGGATATTACTGAGATATCCATCTTATACTGACCCTTATCAAATGCCTGTGTTTCTATCTCCTGAAGTAGATAGGCAACAATTTCTTGAAACCAATGTGAAAATATATCAATTTAAGCGCCATTTAGAAAAAAATGCTCTTTTGTTCATTTTTTCTGAGTTATTCAAGAAAAACGACCTTTTTTACCTCCAAAATTGGAGAGGCACATTTCCCCGATCTGATAAATAGACACGAGACGTCACATCATCCGAACGCATGGCACGATCATACGTAGAAACTTCTGCTCGTAGCCATGCGGTAACGGGTGATATTTGAGTATATTAGAGCGTTTCTCAAATGAGCACATCCGATTGGTCCCGTGAGATCCGTCATCGCGCAATCACATTCATAAAACGAAGACGCACCTCCAGAAAGTGATCGATTGAAATGATCCATTGATGGGCCTCGAAGTGCCCCCATCACAAATAAAAAGCATATCATTTTCCTGTGAACTGCCGCCGATTTTATTTTTTTCAAATATGTTAGGCTGTTTGTAATATGATTTTTCTTGAGAAAAACAAAGAAGCATGCTCCATTAGAGTGAGAAATAAAATAGCTAATTCGCACAACCTCGTTTTCGTCTCGCGTAGTCTTGCGCCTCGTGCACGCAAGTGAAACTAACATGTCTGATGTCTGAGATGCCCGGGTCAAACTGTTTAAATACAGATAATTTCATTGGCTCGTTTAAATGAGGCGGACATGTGACTTGATGCTTTGGGAACAACATTCGAACAGGATTATCTCCCTCCAGATATTCGTCTTTTGCGGCTGATAGGTGGCGCCGTGTGAAATATATCACGAATCATAGCGATAAGCTAAGGATAGTGTTAAGTGAAACGTGAAATGCTTTTAGCAAGCTAAGATGGAGACGTCACTAACCTCGAAGCCATTTGGATTTAGGAATGTGTCATAGAAGAGCGTTATTGATTGGCTCACCTATATATCGGGCCAACACAACCACCATATTAGGAGGAATGACGTCGCTAGGCCTACTTGAGGACGATGTCACTCTACACACAATCGGCGGTAGATTCCTATTGGTTCACCTCTCGTTCGTAGGTGAAATTTACACCTCTGATTTTAAACGTAGATACTGGCTTGTGAAATGAAGATGTTCATGTACGAGTTTGTAGCTAGTGGAAATTTCCCTTTAGCTCTGTAGGACAATCTTAATTGCGCCCTGTTATCCATCTGGCATCGAGGACATTTACCATTTTTCCAGAATTCTGGCTACCCCGTAATTGTGCCATCTGAACATAACGCTTTTACCCAAAATTCAGACTCTTGCACCTTTCGGACATTTTTTCCACCAACATTCAAACTGGGTCATTTAGCTAGTTATTTAACTTGTTATTAATTATCTGCCGTCGGATCCCGGTCGGTGGATTAGAATCGCTGTTTGTGTGTCTGTATGTGTGTGTGTGTGTGTGCGTCACGTTTTCCTGTTAACACGACGAATTGAAAACTATTGATTCAATTCACTCCAAATTTTTTACTGAAAAACCTGTGTATAGCTTAATTGCTATCGATTTTGAGATCAATAGGTCAAAGGATGGGCTAGAAAATCTGCAAAAAAAAAGAGAAATCTCCAGTTCCAGTTTATGAATTGGTACCAAGCAATGGGTACACAGTGCATGGGGCAAAGACGAAAGTTATTTATGTTTAGGTCAAAAGCTCAAAGGTGAAGTTCACTCAAGCCAGAGAATCTGTAAAAAAAATGGAAAATCTCTTGTTCCATGTCCAGAATTGGTTCAAATCTAGATGCCTACATTGCATATGGGCAGAGAATAACCCTATTTACATTGAGGTCAAAAGGTCAGACAAAGGTCAAGGTCACCTAGGCAAAAAAATGTGGGAAAAATGGGAAATTGTGAACTCCAGTTCAGAGATGTGGATTCTGATCAAATTTCAAGTATACCCCAAACCCCAAAGTAATTGATTTTGATTTGACCAACTTTGTCGAAGAGTTATTGTCATCGGCGGCGTCTGTCCATCCCTCTATCCATAGTCAGTGTAGAGCACAATATCTCGTGAGGGACTATAACCAGGCTCTCAGAATTCATACAACAGTTGCACTTGGTGATTGACCAAAAGCCTATGCATAATGCCTGAACTTGACCTAATTTAAGAAGTCAAATTCTAGTTTTTGCAACATTCTTTGAATGATTATAGATAGGTTATCCAAATTCAAATTCTACCTGAGTTGACTGACCTTGACCTATTTTTGCAAGATCATTTTCTGTTTATTATGGTCCATCTTGAAGAATTATAGCCATGCTTTCCAAATTAATTCTTTGTATGCAGCAGTAGAATATAAATAGACAGTTCTGGGCCAGGGAAGCCGGGAAGCCGATGACGTCATAAGTAGGTCGTAGTGACGTCATAAATAGATCGAAGTGCGATGTTCATCTATTTATAGTGTCATGAACATAGCCCATGGGCTTGTAGGTCAACGTCTGTTCACCGGACCGTCACAATAGCCTGAGGTGTTTGCGATGTTTTATGTCTGCTCCGCGGACCGTGTCTATAGCTTTTTGCGGTGTTCGAGGTTATGGTCTATTTATGGAGCCATACTTATAGCCTGATGGTGCGGTGTTACGCGACATACGCGCACGCTGTTTACGGCGTTGTATTCCTGGTGTCGAGGTCTACCGTAAAGCTCCTATTCTAATTTATCGTATCTCTATAACTTTCGCCGCTATTCGGCGTCGAAAATTATTTCTTTGTAGCTTACCACGAATAGGTCTCTACAGCGTCATACCTTGTACCCGTGGACACGTGTGATTGATCACTTTTCGCGGTGTTCACGAGTGCCTATCGAACCATACGAAAATATCTTATTTTAGAAACAATACTATAGTAGTAGGAGAAGGAGGAGGGGGGAGGATGTGTATGTGTGTGTATGTGTGCGTGTGTGTGGTGGAGTGTGTGTGTGTGTGTGGTGGAGGAGGAGGATGTGTGTGTGTGGTGGAGGTGGAGGAGGAGGAGGAGGGTGTGTGTGTGTGTCTGTTTGGGTGTGTGTGTGTGTGCGGTCATATAAGGTCGTTTGTACACCATTAGCCTCAGTCTGTATCCATCATCTGACCGGGTACCATGTCGACTACATGTACGTTTTGTGAGAAGACACTCTCTCGTCCCGATAGTATGCTCAGACATATTCGTCTAATGCATAGTCAAGAGACACCACCGAATCCCCCTATACGTCCACCAAATGGAGTAGAGCATCCCTATACGATGACGGAGAGTGGCCCTACGGTATGTGGAAAGACGTCCTGGGCGCTAGCGCATGAGGAACTCGTGAAAGAAGAAGGGCGACAACAACTGCCACCTCGTCCAACCCCAATTCATATTCCATCAACTCAAATGCAACGCATACCATCTCACGATCCAGAATGGTTCGCTAAGAGGAATGAACAAGTGGGAGAGGGATTATATACGAGGACAGCTGCACAGTGGTTCAAACTGAATGAAAATGATGACGAGTCCCAGCAGAGGCAGATGATCCATAGGAGCGGGAATGAAATGGGACGACGAAAGAGAAAATGCCCTTCAGATGACGAACCCATCCATCCTGGGGAAATAGATCAACCTACCCACTTGCGGAAACAGGTCAAATATAACGTGTGGAAAGACATGTTTGGTAAACCTATCGCAAGAGATTGTAAGGTTGACATTGACGAGAGAAAACAGCGATATACAAGCCAAGGTTACGACGAGGATGAGTCTGGTGCAAATGCTATGGATGATTATATTCCAACTATGATGAAGACTTTACGTCAAAAATACTACAATCTGCTCGTGAACATACAAAAGCTACAAACTGATTATATTCATAACGAGATTTTGAAAACAACGAGGCGTCTGCAAACGATATACGACATAGACTACGAGGAAGCACTGAGACAGACCATTAAGATGCGGAAATGCTTATTCGATAAGTTGATTGATGACGGTGAGAGCGAGGACTCCGAATAAAGACCCCAGTAGGAATATTTGTAGATAAACATTGAATGGAAGGCTAGATGTCGAAATGATACCCACACCAAAGGAGATGTATTTCATATAAACAGTTTTCTCTCTTTATTTGCAGAGCAGTGCTATGAGTTGATGAATAAAGCTATTATTTGGCAATCTTCGTATTGCTTTGCCTCTATTTCATACTAGTCATATAATTCCTCCTCCTCAACCACCACATACACACACTACTATAATAGTAGTAGAAGGAGGAGGGGGAGGAGGACGTGTGTGTGTGTGTGGAGGAGGAGGAGGAGGATGTGTGTGTGTGTGTGTGGTATTATATGACTAGTATGAAATTTCCGCAACTTAATCGTCTGTCTCAGTGCTTCCTCGTAGTCTATGTCGTATATCGTTTGCAGACGCCTCGTTGTTTTCAAAATCTCATTATGAATATAATCAGTTTATAGATTTTGTATGTTCACGAGCAGATTGTAGTATTTTTGACGTAAAGTCTTCATCATAGTTGAAATATAATCATCCATAGCATTTGCACCAGACTCATCCTCGTCGTAACCTTGGCTTGTATATCGCTGTTTTCTCTCGTCAATGTCAACCTTACAATCTCTTGCGATAGGTTTACCAAACATGTTTTTCCACACGTTATATTTGACCTGTTTCCGCAAGTGGGTAGGTTGATCTATTTCCCCAGGATGGATGAGTTCGTCATCTGAAGGACATTTTCTCTTTCGTCGTCCCATTTCATTCCCGCTCCTATGGATCATCTGCCTCTGCTGGGACTCGTCATCATTTTCATTCAGTTTGAACCACTGTGCAGCTGTGCTCGTATATAATCCCTCTCCCACTTGTTCATTCCTCTTAGCGAACCATTCTGGATCGTGAGATGGTATGCGTTGCATTTGAGTTGATGGAATATGAATTGGGGTTGGACGAGGTGGCAGTTGTTGTCGCCCTTCTTCTTTCACGAGTTCCTCATGCGCTAGCGCCCAGGACGTCTTTCCACATACCGTAGGGCCACTCTCCGTCATCGTATAGGGATGCTCTACTCCATTTGGTTGACGTATAGCGGGATTCGGTGGTGTCTCTTGTCTATGCATTGGACGAATATGTCTGAGCATACTATCGGGCCGAGAGAGTGTCTTCTCACAAAACGTACATGTACTCGACATGGTACCCGGTCAGATGATGGATACAGACTGAGGCTAAAGGTGTACAAACGAACTTATATGACCGCACACACACACAAACACACACACACACGCAGACGCACGCGCACACACACGCCCACATACACACACACACACACACACACACACTCACACACCACATACAGACACACACGCCCTCCTCCACCTCCACCACACACACACATCCTCCTCCTCCACCACATACACACACACTCCACACACACACACACATACACATACACACACATACACATCCTCCTCCCCCTCCTCCTTCTCCTACTACTATAATATTGTTTCTAAAATAAGATATTTTCGTATGTTTCGATAGGCACTCGTGAACACCTCGAAAAGTGATCAATCACACGTGTCCACGGGTACAAGGTATGACGCTGTAGGGACCTATTCGTGGTAAGCTACAAAGAAATGATTTTCGACGCCGAATAGCGGCGAAAGTTATAGAGATACGATAAAATAGAATAGGAGCTTTACGGTAGACCTCGACACCAGGAATACAACGCCGTAAACAGCGTGCGCGTATGTCGCTTATTTCTCGAGAAATGGTCAAATCACGTGACACCGATTATCGTCTAATTGCGGCGAAAGTTACCGTCGGGCGATAAAATTGTATAGAGCCTTTATTGTGCATCTACGCGAGAGGAATACGACGCCGTAAGCCGCGAGTCTCTATCCGTCTTAGTTCCCGAGATATCGCCATGGGTAATTTATAGAAAATTCGACGAAAATCGGTCGTCCAAAAAAAAAATCGAAATTTTTTTATTCTCCGAAACAAAATTTGGAGGCTGTAGGGGCATAACTAAGGAATTTACGGGATATATGTAGCATAATACAACAGTATCAACATAGGAATCAATACAACTTCGGTGTATTTACGATATGATGACCTACTTAAGGCAAGTATATAGTCGACACCGCGCAAAATAGCCTCCTGCTTTCATTAGTCACACTCCATCGCGAACTATAGACACGGCCCGCTGAACAGATATAGAGCACCGCAAACACTTCTCACGCTATACTCACGGTTCGGTGGACACCGCACCTCCGGGTTATAGGTAGAGCTCTATAAATAGACGATGAACATCGCACCTCCGGGTTATAGGTCTATATATATATGATGAACACCGCACCGTCAGGCTATAAGTATGGCTCCATAAATAGACCATAACATCGAACACCGCAAAAAGCTATAGACACGGTCCGCTGAGCAGACATAAAACACCGCAAACACCTCAGGCTATTGTCACGGTCCGGTGAACAGACGTTGACCTACAACCCCTTGGGCTATGTTCATGACACTATAAATAGATGAACACCGCACGACTTCGACCTATGTATGACGTCACCTCGACCTACTTATGACGTCATCGGCTTCCCGGCTTCCCTGGCCCAGAACTGTCTATTTAAATTCTACTTGCAGCTGGCATTGATCCAGAAGTAAGTTGAAAATGACTGACCTTGACCCATTTTTCAAGATCAGGTTCTATTTACTTATTTTCACGTGTTAAATAAACACTAATATTGGTTTTCTATTTGTGTCTTATCTGACTGGGGAAAATCTGGTTGGGGATATGTCATCGCACGGCTCTTGTTTTGTAAAAGTCGCTATGGTTGATCGGACGCTGGATCGACTCTTGGTTTGGATTTCGCTGCAAATAAAAGAATACAGTAAGTTGTTAACCGGCAAATCAACGAACCAGCTTATGGGGGTTTTAATCCTCCGTATCCCTCCTTGTTACGTAAACACATATCCACTTGACCCCCATCGGTTGAACTCGGTATCAAACGTCAGCATTCGCACATATTTTGACCATTGGCCCCTGTCCCTTGATGACAGTGACGTCATCACTGGACATCACCGAAAGTGTCGTCATCGCATACATGAGCACGCATCCTCGTGTGCCGTATGCCCTACGGGCTATAGGAGATAGGTGCGTGCGCACGCCTACGATGACGTCACTTTCGACAAAGTCCAGTTATGACGTCACTGTCATCAAGGGTCAGGGGTCAATGGTCAAAATATGTGCGTATGCGCTAAGGCATTAAGATAAGGCATCAAGGCGTTGAGATAGGGGGTTAAGGCGTAACGACGGGCGTTAATGCGTAACGACGGGCGTGACTGCCTTTCGATGAATTAGTGCCAATTCCATGAAATATCTAGAAAAATTAGAGCTTTTGGGCTAGTTCACCAGGGCTTTGAGGCGTTGAAATGGGCGTTGGCGGGCGGTACTGTCTATAAAAGCAAGCGTATTCCAAAAACGTGCACAGTCGACGTTCAACTGTCAACATGGGTTATACATGCTCTGAGTGCGAACGCACGTTCACCAGACGTTACAATATGATGCGACACCAGAAGAATATACATGGGATTGAAGACTCCGAGGAGCCCACAGAGGAGGCAGATAATGACATTGAAACAGAAACTGCTGAAAGTCTATTTACTGATGCGGAGAGCTTGACATCAGATGGTCAGCCTACGTCCCAGGGAAGTGAGGAAGATCCGTATGGGATCGTATTGTGCATGAAGCTATTAAGACCCATGCTGTGGTAATCTAAAGAGCCGGACAGGCGTACATCCAAATGCGCCCGAACATCAGGAAAACAACCATGGCGATCTGTGATGAGTATAGCCTGCTGCCGCTTGAAATGAAAGGCGACCCCACGCACAGGTCCATCATAAAGACCAAGCGTCACTTGGAAGAGGATATCGGGTTACCACCTACCGAGGCCCTGGAAAATGCGATCAGAATGCACAAACAACTGTTTCAGGACATGCTGCCTCAACGGTATCCTGGGCTGCCCGACGACGCTTAGGCCAAAAGCGACCCTGGCCGAAGATTGAACTTTCTCAAAAGACGACTTCTGATTGGACAAGAGCATACGAGAATTGTAAACATACCCAACGCGGCACCTCCAGCGTGGGTATGATGTACTGAAGGGAATAATAAAATGATTGACATGTCATCCTTGTTGTTGTTTTTCTCTCGTCTGTATCATGGCACCAAGACGCAAGGGGTGGACACAGACTGAGGCTAAAGGTGTACACACGAACTTATATGACCACTCACTCACTCCCTCCCTCTCATCACACTCACTCACTCATCATCGTTAGTGCGTCCATCCGTTGGGACGGGCGTTGGGCACGCCTCAAGGGCGTTGGGTACGCCTCATTCACTCATGAACTGATGAGGGACACGTGTTAGTCCATATATATAAAGATACGACCACCACCACGGCGACCACCGCCACCACCACACACCACTACCACCACCACCAAAAACACACACCACCACACCACCAACACCACCACCACCAACACCAAATACCAATACCACCACCACACACACCACCATAGACACACATACCACACCACCAACACCACACACACACACACAGGTAACTCTACCAGGTAGCCAGTTCGAACAAGGCCCTTATCTCCTCCAAACGCACGCCATTGCACCTCCGAACGCCCCTTTCTCTACTACTCTCAAGTGATCTGTAAATAGGACAGAGGAACGTTCTGTTCCCCGAAAAATTTATTCTGACAGTTTCTGCTTCCTGTAATACTTCCCTTGACTTTTACTTCCCCGAAATTGAGAGACTACATTATCTCAACAACAACAACAACAACAACATTCATTTCTATGACTCTGTAAAAACATGCACTCACCCGTGACTTGATCGGCTTCACTGTGACACCTCACACGACTCAGAACGCCCATTACTGGCCCACCACGACCCCAAAACGTTTATTCGGATGCCCTTTCCTCAACATTCCCGGTCTGCGCATGCGCACATAGACGATATTCCCACGACTCACCCATCCAGTCAAATGGTCCTTCATGAGAGCTTCACTTTGATATCTCCCACAGCACAATCGGACTACTATGGGTCCAACTCGACCCCAAAACGTCCATTTCCATGCGCTTTTTTACTGCGCATGCGCAGATAGACGCTATTCTCACCCCACACCCATCCTGTTGAACGCTACCCCATGAGAGCTTTACACTGATTCCTACCACGATCCATTCGTACCGTTGTGGGGCCACCTTGACCCCAAAATGCCCCTTCCAATGCCCGTTTCCCACAATTCCCTGTCTGCGCATGCGCAGAATGTTGAAAACGGAAGACACTTGTCCAGTCGGATGGTTCCCCACGGATGCCTCACGATGACACCTCATACGACCCAATCGGACCAATATGGGTCAACCTAGACCCCAAACGCCCCTTCCAATACATTTTTTCTACTGCGCATGCGCAAAATGACGTCAGTTCCACCCCATCCCAACCAGTTGGACGCTCCCCCACAAGTGCTTCACGATGACAGCTCACACGACCCAGTCGGACCAGTACGGGTCCACCTAGACCCCAAAACGTCCACCCCAGCGCTACTTGCCAAGTGCCCATGCGCACAGTAACTTTTCAAAAAAATCCAATACATGGCCTCTCCCTATCCCATCATGGCCCATCGTGTTCTACAGCTCGAGGTGAAGAAACAAGGCGCCACACCCCATACCGCAAATGTCCATGCGTGGGGTTTCCCATCAGGTTAAACATTGTCCACTGCGCCGGAATGGGCCTACACCATAGCCGTATATAGATCTGCCCTCTGGTAGGTATGTTAGAGTATTTTCAGACTTGCCTAGTATGGGCTGACTCGTGGTGCAGTGGATAACGTGCCCGCTTCTGGAGCGCGCAGTACGGGTTCGACTCCCGTTAAGACCAGGGGGGTTTCCCTTCTCTCGCTGTATGGCTATGTGTTTGATGACGTGCATTCCATGGATGCTTTGGAAGGGCGAATAAAGGCTTATTGAACATTATATTCCCGGAAATGACCGGACATTTCCGGAGATGATCGGACATTGCCGGAGATGACCGGTCATTGCCAAACATTCCCAGACATTGCCGAACATTCCCGAAGATTAAGGGTGCACTCCAGAGATTCTTCCGTTCGGCAAGTAATAGACCATGGGTCCGCTTTTCGGCCACGAATTGTCGTAAGATCTGCATCCCAAATCCCTGATATGTATCTTCTGAAAGAACATGATTAAACTATTATTTTAAGACAAAGCGCTGATGTCGTATAGAAATGAATCTCGAACATTCCCCTCCAAACTTGCTTCATTTTTCCTAGAAAACCCCATAAAATGCCGAAAAATGGTAAAATTCGGTTCAATTTCCAGAAAAGTCTTCAAGAGCGATTTCAATTAAATTTTTTCTCATGTTCCCAGGTCCGGTATCAACTTAAAAAGGCGAAAAAAGTGGGGGTCAGCCTGCCCGTTTTTTGTCAGATTTTCTCTTCGTAAATGAGTCCTCATTTTTGAGGCACACCCAAGGCGCATAACTGAAGCAGGACAAAATTTACTCAATGGCCCCGATGTAGCCAGCCATCGTTCTGTATATGCTGATTTGCAGTTCTGATAATTCTGAACAGGATGTTATTATAGATAAAAGCTGCTAAGAAGTATAATGATGTAGCAGAACACGGACTATCGTATTATCGATCGTATTATAAAATTAGACCGGGACCATTGCTACGAAACTGTAGAGGGCCACCTTAAGGGGCAGGAGGTTTTTTGTGAAATTAATTATTCACATTTATCGTAATCTGGGAGTGTTTGCAAGTATGCCGATATACAATACTTACAAGTTATACATATTATTGTGGGATATCCGACCGATAACCTTCTCCCTATCCCATCTTTCTTTTGATCACTTTTGCCAATTCTAGCAGAATTTTCCCCAACCCATTTGCTCTTAATAATGGACATTCATTCGGCAATATGAAGGTCGTGTTTGCTTTTCCGCTTTCCAATGATAACAGAAAAGCGGGGGAAATGTAAATAAGAGATGTAACCAAGACAAATTATCACACAATGCTATTCTATGGATAACAACTTCTTTATTGCTGTGGAGCTGACGTTTCGTTGGAGATACTTCCAACTTGTTCAAAGCTAATGATCTACATAGTACAGTTGAGGGTATTTATACAAGTGATAGCAAGCAAACAAGGTCACAAAATAACCATAGCACAATAGGCTTCATGAGTTAGTCATGTCAGGAAAATAAAGATAATCAAACAGTGAATATGACTATTGTAATCTGCTAATCGTCTAGGCGGGTAAAGACAATGAGTTGGAAGTATCTCCAACGAAACGTCAGCTCCACAGCAATAAAGAAGTTGTTATCCATAGAATAGCATTGTGTTATATACGCCAACTTCTAAATGCCTATCAAAGAAATTAAAGACAAATTATCGGTAATTTTGCACTAAATTTTCTCCTGGAAACATGGGAAATGCTTCAGAAACTTGAGAAATAATCATAAAACCTCAACAATATACACCACTTCCATCCGTTTTGGACTGCAAATTGGTTCAGTTGTAAAGGAAATAGTTCTGGCAAATTCATATAATTGTGATATTACCTGAGTGTGCCATAATAACTACCGAAATATAATTCCAGAGCAAGATAACTTCTGTATGGAACAGAGTATGCAATACCGTCAGTGTTATACCAATGGACACACTGCGGATTCTTTTAATCGAACTCTTGGTCTTCTTGACACAACCCCGCTCGTAATGGAGTCTACGTTGAGATAATGCATAGACTGCACTATTATGCCTTTAAGGGTGCACTCCAGAGATTCTTCCGTTCGGCAAGTAACAGACCATGGGTCCGCTGTTCGTCCACCAATTGTCGTAAAATCTTCAACCCAAATCACTTATATGTATATATTTTCTGAAAGAGCATGATTAAACTATTATTTTAAGACAAAGCACTGATATGTTATAGAAAAATGAATCTCGAACATCCCCCTTCAAGCTGGTTTCATTTTTCGTAGAAAACCCCTTAAAATGCCGAAAAATGGTAAAATTCGGCTCAATTTCCAGAAAAATCTGTAAAAGCGATTTCAATTGAATTTCTTTCTCATGTTCCCAGGTCCGGTATCAACTTGAAAAGGCGAAAAAAAGTGGGGGTCAACCTGCCCGTTTTTTGTCAGATTTTCTCTCCCTAAATGAGTCCTCATTTTTAGGCACTCCCAAGGGGCATAACTGAGGCAGGACAAAATTTACTTCATGGCCCCGATCACCGTGTAGACGAAGCCAGCCATCGATCTGTATATGCTGGTTTACAGCGTTGATAATTCTGAACAGGATGGTATTATGCATATGAGCTATTACGAAGGCAAGAAGAATTATGATGTAGCAGAACACGGGCAGTCTATCGTATTATAAAATTAGACCCGGGCCATTGCTACGAAACTGTGGTGTCCCACCTAAGACGAAGCGACCACCCGCGTGTTTGAATCTAACGGCATTTTTAGGTCAGCTTACCTCAAAAATTTGCATATGACCTCTGTGACGTCATTTTCGGCCCCGGTCACGTGACCGGAAATGACCTTTGACCCCTGCGCATCTATTATTATCCGGTATTGTGCGCAGGGGTCAATTACAAACGTCTGGTCCGTCATTCATAATTCAGCCGTCGTCCATTAGAGAATATCCCCGTCCATAATCCAAAGACCTATTCCATATTCCATATAACAGTATTAGCACCAAATTTAAAAAGACAATCATACTATACATAAACATAGGCTTGTTTCCTGCAAGAGAGAAGCGGTCAACAGTTTTCAATGATGCCGGCAAGACATCATGATGTTCCAAAAATATCAAATCCGTATAGATGATCAGTATTCTTAATCCATAATATTCGTTGTAAAGTCGTCATCTAAAGAATGATGTATCTCAGTCACGTTTTGGTTGTGACTGTTCATATGAGTACCATGAGGATCTTGAAGTACATGGGTGCATACGGTCCCTAGCCCCAGGTTAAGCGGAATTAGACACAAGTTACGAAACGTAACGCCATAGATCTTGCACGCTACGCTCGTATTTTGCTATCAGCATGCGATATGTATCGCCAAATTTGAGAAACTTTGAGTGGAGGCGCTTGGTGGTGTAGCAACAATGTTTTGTGACGTTGATTAAAATCGTCACCTTTAACACAGGATCTAGCAAATGCTACTAGGCGTGATATGTATACGCCATATGCAGGTCAAACTTCAAAGATCACTTCCGATCACGTGACCGGAACCGGAAGTGACGTCACAGAGGTCATATGCAATTTTTTTAGGTTAACTGACTTAAAGATGCAGTTTCTATACTACTTATAAATTTGTCTGGCACCTGTTTTTTTTTCATAAATTCATTCCTGTAATTCAGGTTTAAACGTTTATTCGGCGATCCTGCGATACACGTACTACCGGTATAGATTTACAAATACTGGCACAATATCTTGTTACGGAACTGGCGTGATGTGAGCACTTACACCAACGAGAGAAGTAGTATGGTGGATACTATGGGAAAACTTAATATTCATGAGAGCTCATCAGTATTCATGAATTGTCCCTCAAGAAATCTGGCTTTTCTTGTAATGTATTTTACAATAAATAAGAACTATAATGAGATAACGTTCTGATTGAATCATTTTAAAACCCCTATTTTTTTTTAATTCCCGAATGAGGGTTTCACTCATACTCATGTATTTCAGGAGCCTTCTTCAGCTGTATTGTGATGTCCGGTATTAGCAGATCACAGGGTATCATCCTGGAAGCTATGAAAACGGATTACGAAACTGCTACGACATACCAAGTGAATATGGTCATCAGCGTCTCGAGCCTGTTATTCACTTTATCTAGTAAGTAAATTTTCACCTATATAGCTAACTAAAACACTACCAAGCTAGAGGAGGACTGATACCTCAGAAAGCCATTTAACCTGCTCTCCGTTATTGTTGCTGAGCTTGCCGGTGATTAAATTTTGATGACATAAACATCAGACGGTCTTGTTTTGCATCACCGAAAACTGTTCTCTCCCACGGGTATTTATTGAACTATTATTTTATACCTACGTTAGTTCTACATTGTTCTGAGTGCAAGCACACAGTGGAAAACGGTCGCGATTACGATCAGTGCCACAGTTTGTTGCTGACACTCCAAACGCCGCGAAAAATTCAAACGTTTCAGATATATTAGAACTTATATGTATTACTTAATACAGTGGAGCTCACTTAACCGTATACTGTTTAATTTAAAATTCTGCTGTATCGAATGAGCTGTGAAATGACAAATCCATCAATTGTCCCTTTTCTGAGTCTGGTTAAAGGGGTAGCTTAGGATAAATACGTAGAATTTGGCTGGATTTAGGTTATGCATTTAGGAGATTGTATGCACTAAAGTTCTATATAATACCGTCAGTAGTAATAAAACGTGAAATTCTGTCGCATTTGTGGCGTGCTTGCTTCCGGTGGCACGTGACCGCAACCGCGCGATGTTCGCAACCGCGCCACCGGAATTGAGCGCGCAACAAATGTGACCGAATTTAACCTGTTCCTACTAATACCGTCAGTAACTCATTATTCTGTGAGGAACTATGGAGCACTGGGCTTGAGAGACCATCATGTTTGCCAGGTGACGTGTATCATTTACTACGTCGGTTCGAATCCCATCAGATCTCCAAGTGATTCTATCCTTATAGTCTGTGTAAGCCTGGATCAATATCCTGATGGTGACTATCAGCCCGGCGGCCGAGCCCGTACGTTGTATATATGTATTAATTTATATGTAATAATGGTTTCCCAGTGGACTCGATCTAATTCGTTTAACATTGAAACTTCTATTATACTGGGAGTGGAGGTGTTTCGGAGGCTAGATCGGTTGACCAATCGGCCAGGCGGCTGGTTTGATAGGCGATGTGTCTTCGAATCCCATTAGATCACTGTGTGTTCTTCTACTTGAATTAGTTGCCATCTTGCATATATTGCCATGCAAAGCATGCAAGATTGATGGCATTATGTTTCGTAACTTGTGTCTAATTCAGCTTAACCCGGGGCTAGGGTCGTATGAACTTCAAGAACCTCATGGTGTTCTTATGAACAGTCACAATCAAAGTGTGAATGAGATACATCATTCTCTTGATAACGACTGTACTACGAATATCATATGGATTAAAAATACTGATCAGTGATATGGATTTGATATTTTTTGGAACATCATGATGTTGACATTCTAGCATCATTGAATTTGGTGCTAATGCTGTCATATGGAATATGGACGCGGAAATTCTTTAATGGACGACGGCTGAATATTGAATGACAGACTAGACGCTTGTATTCGAAGTGAAACACCACAGATATCAAGTTCAATCAATGCTATCAACTTTGGTGTCTAAATGTTTTTTTCGAGATAGGAACATGTTCATGTATTTTGGTTTCATATTTTAAATCTGTTACGAGAAATTAGATTCTTGCATTTGTTGTAAAAATCTATCGTCCAACATAATTAGATGGCTGTGGTCCATCATTTCCGTTTCAGATGTTAGTCTGACCTACTGTACTATGTCTGCATCCGATACACTGGACCGCTAGAGGGCCAATTTCATTATGAACGAACAATGCAAGGGTCAGATAGAACCTTCAGGGGCCACCAGTTGTTCACACGAATCGCGGGTAGGACCCGAACTCTTATCTTCGCTTACAACACCAGCGCTCAGCAAGATTTGTCAAACCAAGCAGGCAAATTTTACATTGGCGCCCAACGTAGGGCATGGTATGAATATACAATGAAAATTAAACAGTAAATGTATTAAAAAAAAATTTTATGTGAAGTATAATGACTTACTAAAGAAATCATCATGTTCTGTCAAACGGTACACAGGTCTCTTTGGAACTCTTCTTGGAGAACACTTCACGGCGAGAGCTGTTATGATGACGGGCGGTCTGATTGGCTGTTTAGGAATATCTCTCGCGAGCTTCGGTTTCAGTGTCCAATACATTGTGTGTACCTTTGGAATTGGTCTAGGTAAGTCAGCTGACCGGTAATAAATTTTGCTATACCATAAATCCATCTTATAACTACATCGATAGATGTCCAGCTGAAATACATCTGCTATAATATATGTATTATCCTCAACTTCAAAATAATTCAATGTTATCATATGTTATTTTATAATTTGCAAGTTCGTCAATACACGGCAAAATTGACTTCAACTATTATCTGAATCAATTATCCATGACGCTCCCCAAAAAATCTATTATCGACGTAGTTGAACAAATCATAGAGAATATTTGTAGTTGCTTGTGAATATTTACTCTCGATATTGAAATACAACCTACATATTATATATCCGATATAACAATGATGGATGCTTTTTTACAGTTGAGCCCCGGACCGACGACTGGACATTTATTCGCCATATGCCTGGTTCACAATACACCCACGGAGCATCAGCGGTATGCTGTCCGTGAACACTTGAAAATATAATCTTATATATTTCTTTCTTTTTCATAATATCACAGGATTAAGAGTATGATTCCAGAATTACTATGAACTATGCCCAATTCTCACAATCCCTCCCCAACAACAACATCCCCCAACATAAAGGAAAATATTTTTGCTTTTAAAAAATCAAAATCAGTGCATCCGAAAAATGGTTTAATTATTGTAAAAAAGAACCTTCCGATACTATGAAAAAGCAGAGCCGGCCGTCGTCCTTGGTCGAATTACGGCCATCGCATTTGAACTATTAGCGCCAATTACATACAGGCATTCAATAAAATAGGCAATTCCGTATAATAATAAAAAATGTCGAATCACCAAACATTTATCACCAAATTTGAGAATCTCTTAGGGAAGGCGCCCGATAAAAATGACCTTGTTGATCCGATAATTAGCCCTCTGAAATCTGAATCCCTCACGAATGCTGTTTTGCTTACGCCAATATTGATTGTTGGGGGTAGGGAATAATGAACATCAAGAACTGTTTAACATGCCCAAAAAATCCCAAAAGTTATAATCAATGTTCGTTTCCTTCCTATTGTCAGGTTTAGGAGAGGGACTAGTTTACGGTAACTGCCTTGCCTTGGTTGGCTTCTATTTTCGCGAAAAGAGGGCCCTGGCCAATAGTATTGCCCTTTCTGGGGCGAGCGTGGGGCAAATGGTTGTGCCGCCATTTCTAAACTACTTGCTGGAAAAGTACACCCTCAAAGGAGCATTTCTACTTCTTGGGGGAATTTGGCTCCAGACAGTTGTTGCTGGGGTGCTGTTTCGACCCATATCATCGAAAGAATTTCCCGAAACAGACTTGGAGGTGTTCTTGGCCGCAGAAGCTGAACAAGAGAAAAATCTTCTCAACGACAATACCAAACATGCGAACGGGAGGCAAAGTCACTTGAGTATCGTTACGGAAGGCGACACCATGTCGATGATGAGCGACTTGAGTCATTTGAAATATACGGATATCTTAAAGAGCAGACTTCAAGAGGATGGAATGTATATGAACCAATTAGAGTCTACTCGAAGCAGCACAACAAGTAAACTGTTTCTTCGGTATGCCAGCGGTGAAAACATCATGTCAGCTTCTTTGGCCAGCTTACAGCGTATCAGTCACAAAGCAGAGCTCGTCCAAAGCCAAATGTTGTCCATTTCTTCTGTTAATTCTGTGAAATTTGACGAAAAATCTTCGCCGTGTTCTTGTTGTTGTCGAAATGGATGCCGGATTCCGAAAATTTTGGATTTTTCAGTCCTGAAAAATTTCAAGTGTCTTCTATTCTGTGCGGTTTATTTCTTCTTCTTCTTCAGTGCGTTCAATTTCGCCGTGTTATTGCCCTCCGTGGTTGCCGCCAGAGATGTACGCGACTACAGAAATGCACTTCTCCTCTCCATTGGAGGCATCGCTGATTTGTGCGGAAGACTCGGGTTCGGCATCTTCGCCAATATGGGTATTGTCGAAAGATACAAAATTTTAGTTGTCGCTGGCTTCGTTCTTGGCACCAACATTCTTGTCTTTATATCCGCACATGCGTACTGGCAGATGGCCCTACAGTGTGTCGTGAATGGGTTGGTTGGCGGTGGTTACATTTGCCTAATGTCTATCGTTCTCATAGACTGTCTTGGACTAGAACTCCTCCCGAGAACCCTTGGTATCGTGCTCTGTGTACAAGGATTGGGACCCACCGTTGGACAAGTATTTTTAGGTAAATCTCATGACTATCTCTTTTTATATGTTAGATTAATACGATGGTTCAAAGAGACAAGATACAGTATGAATTGTTAGCAAATATATGAAGACGTGGCGGTCTGGAATCACTTAAGATATAGACGAGCACACGCCCTTCGCTTTTGTTGTCCTCACCGAGTTCTCTCTCTCTCAAGCGGTTTTGAGTAACCTTCTGTTATATATATATTGATATTCAACTGCTTTTAATATTATCTGTTTTAAATAAACAGAAAAGATAGGCATTATACAGAATTCAAATATAAATGTATGGTTTGAAGAGCGTGGATCTACTTAAAGGCGAAATGTTAGAACATCAGATCATTGAAACCTGTTTTCAGCAGCATGAAACGTATTTTTATATATTTTTCAATATGCACACGCGTCTAAATGCCGATAGCATTCATCCCAGTATGTGGCACAGAACTGTCCTTTTGCTTCCCAATTATCTGTCTCTGTTAGACGAAGTAAAAAATGTTTATCAGTTATCAAACTTCGTGGTTTGGTTTTTATATCAAATACCCCATGTATGGTTAATTAGGCTTGCGTAGAGTCCGAATGGTTGATGAAAGTAAATAATATAATCGTTTCTTTTAGGATTCTATGAAAATAACGGGGGAGATTATAAAGCAAGTCTAGCCGATATAGTGTCTATGCCGATTTTCAAATCTTGTATTGTTTTGTTTTTCAGTAATTTTATTTTTATGCTTCTGATTTTTTTCTTCTTTTTTTTTCAGGATGGCTGAGAGACAGTACCGGTAATTTTGAGAGCGTGTTGATTATCCTTGGGATTTCAGGGATTCTGTCTGCTGTTATATTGGTGTTTTATCCCTTAGTGAAGAGACTTGAAGAGAGCCGTGTCAGAAGTCAATTTGAACACGAGGAAAACGACACTTATACATGATCCGTCTAGACTGTGGGATGACATAAAATAGTACATGTATATAAAAGGCCCAGATGCCCACCTTTTGGACGGGAACTCCATAACCTGAGCCCTCTTCTTAAGAATAGAGCTGGAGGGCAGTCTTTTCGATGAGCAGATTAAGGGCGAGTTGTAAATCACTCTCCTGAAATGCTTTGGGGGAGCTGTCGCTCTCCTTGTCAATTGCTCGCCCAAAACACTACTGGGAGAGCTATCGCTCTGCTGGGACGAGGGATAAAATATTGTAAAATAAACAGCTGTCAATAAAGAATATAAGAACAATTTACAATAATTGTGTTTGTTTTATTTCTTATCGAAGACAAACACAGCAATATTTACCCATTCCACATTACGGTTGATGAAAAATGTTCATTCTTCTGTTTAGTCATATTACAGTTCACCTGAACTATCAGAATTTTCTGATTCTAAAGTAGAGAGGACATAGCTCTCATCAGAACTATACTCGTCAGAGCTAGGCTCAACCGGTTGAAGTGGTTCACAAGTTTGATCAGAAGTACTAGGAGTAATATTGCTCTCTAATCTCTTTGCTCTACGTTTGTTCAGATACAAGTTTACTGCTTTAGATATGATATCTTCTCTTTCAGCAGGAGTCCATGAAACATGGTTTACCTTAACCAACATAAGTGCCTCCAAGTTTTTATGGAGTAGATGCAGTCTTCTGTCATCTAAGATGAGGGTCAGAGCGCTAAAGCCCCTCTCTACAGTACTGTTTGACACACTTACTGTCAGAATAACTGACACAAGTTTACAAAGATTTGGGTATTCCAAGAACCTAAATTCAAAAAATTTAGGCCACAGAGCTTCTACAGGATGCTTAGGATAGAAATTTGTCACCAGTCGTTTGAAGCTGTGCCACTCTGAAATAACTTTCGTTCGATCAAACTCCAGAAGATTCAAAGGCACATCAAAGAAATCGGACAGTAACAGAACATCACGGTTTCCGAAGTCTTTTTCTGTCGTGTTCCAGAATTTTGGATCAATAAACAACATTGCTTGTATGAATGGATCATCGAAGGATTCAAACCTGGCAATGTATTTCCGTTTTAGGTCTGCTATGACCGTCTCTTTGATGGTCTTCAGCTTCTTGTTGATGCCACATACATGTGTTACTGGTAGAGACAGGTTAAGGTAGGACCTATTGTCCTGTTTCTTGTGTTCGTGACCTCTGTGGGGATACCTTTTGTCAACATGATACACACCTTCCCCATCAGCTACGAGATTAAAATGTTTGGTTGCCTGATCTTCATCTAATTGCTCCTCAAGCATTTCACTGAGCTTACCAATTGTCTTATCCCTGGCTGCTTCTACCTCACAGACAAGTACAGTTTTCTTTTCGAAAACAAGTGACAGAACTCCCAAGTTATCTAATATGTCAAAATACAGTGACAGATACACAAGATATTCGAAACGTTTAAGCTTCCGAATGTACCCTGTTAATTTTGCTCTAGTTTCCGGTCTGTAGTTGCCAGTTGGTTGACACAAGGCATTCTCGAATGTGTTTGTTATTGGTATCCACATGTGCAGAAATTTTCTGAAACCTTTACGTCTTTGGTGCTGAAATCTTGTTCCATGTATTTTCTGAAGGGAGTAATATGTTATGTTGAGAGATTCACATGCATGTCGGAGTTCTGATTTCAATCTGCCCGAGTTTTTTAACAAGTTTCTGATACCAATATACAACTCATCAATTTCATTGAACTCTTTGGTGTTTTCGAATTACAAGCGTCTAGTCCGTCATTCATAATCCAGCCGTCGTCCATTAGAGAATATCCGCGTCCATAATCCAAAGACCTATTCCATTTTCCACATAACAGTATTAGCACCAAATTCAAAAAGACAATCATAGTATACATAAACATAGGCTTGGCCTATTGGCCGCATAACTATGATTAACACAATGTAGCTTTAAAAGCCATGGACGAGTGTCTGACATTTTTGTCAAGAAACCTTCAAAACGTCCGAAGTTCACAGATGCACCATCTGCCGTACATGAAACCATGCCATCAACATATATGTGCTCATCTATTTTACTGAAAACCTGGTCATGAGCAGACTTAATACCCTCTGCATTTGCCCCACCATGATTACTTAGATCCTCCAGACCCATACAGTAGTAAACAGGTATTCCCCCGCGTTCTACTCTAACAAATATCAGCTCCTTATCAGCCCCTGACTTTCTAGCTTGGCTTCCATCTGACAGGCTTGAAAAAACTTTCTTGGAAGTCAAGATAACAGCTAATTTATCTTTGATAGTTTCCGATAAACAAAGAACTAGTTCTTGAGCTACATGACTATCGTCCTTTCCTTTAATCAAAGTAACACCATTCTCCTTTTGGACCTTAACTAACACTTTAAAGTCACTAAATGGCATGGCATGCAATGCCAGTTCATAGGCAGTCCTCATCAACTTGGTGTATGCATCACTTGAGGCTTTATCCATTGAAACATCAATGCGAGGTTGCTTGCTGGATGATGGGCCTGGCAATGTACTGTCATCTTTACCAGTGGCTAAAATAAAAACACATACCAACAAATTTGTAAATATTGTCAAATATAATGATTACTTCAAAGTCGAATTAAAAATAATTAATACAGCTATTGAAGAACTTTTGTCAAGCTATTTTAATATCATTAATTAGTTTATCTTTTTTTCAACAAAATAATTAACCAAAACAATTGTAAATATCTTCCACAATCTATGATTATTTCAAAGACGAATTAAAAAAGTTCTTACAGATAATGAACTTTATTTAGATTTGAACTTTTTTTTTCAAATGTTCTGTTCAACTATTACTAGTATAATTTAAATGGAATATATTTATCAGTTTTATGTAATTTTCAGTTTTTTAATTAATTTCTAATGTACATGTATGTAAATTATTCTAAATATTTTCAACTTGGTATATACTATTTTTCGTCTGCTTCGCAATGATGGCATTGTTTATTTTAGAATATACAATTCAATTCAAATCTATTTACCGGGTTCATCTTTCTCGGACCCAGAATGAACAAGAATGGATATTCCATGGACCTTCCCTTCAAGGTGCCTCAAGATATTACTCCTCGTTACGGAATTGGTACCCTCTACATAGCTGTCAAATGCTTTTTTGGCCGCCCCGCGGAGATTAGGATGTCCGGAGATCTTGTCTTTATACCGTGCACACAGCTTGCACCAGACGAATGTGACGTACTGCCGACCATCCCTCTCCTCGGTTGTAAAACCGATGTGTTGTTGAACGGCTGTTCCCCAGTTGTTGAAAGTTTTCAACTCCACTTTATTTCCTTTCGGAATGCCTGCCATCGCTAAAGAGACGATACAAGAAATGTTCAACAGGATTATCGCTCGAGCAAAAGACGGAAGCTGCATGTCACGTATGCCGATCTCCAGCAGCTCTCGTCGCCGTCGGTACAAATTGCCCGCCCAGAGAAACACGTGCTCGCTGATTTCCCTGTAACAAATGATGAACCAATGATCGTGCTCGTTGTGTCTTAATAAGCCAATCACGCATCACTTTGCAAAAGGTATTTGGTCAGGACGTTCGCGTTATGCGCATGTCAAAAGTTAGTCAAGTTTATTTCCGCTTTCTGTTTGAGTTTTCTTCGGAGGTACTCGTTGAAAATTAAAGTTTTACGGGAGGCAATTCTATTGTTTTATGATACCATTTAGCTGGATTTCGTTACAATTATGGGCGAGTGATAAATCGGTCGCCTGGAGGTCTTTGGGCGTGTGTGGGCGCGAGCGCGAGCGATCGCTCGCCCTTCCTCGCAGAGACTGGGAGGGGGTTGGTGTTGTTGTAAGCGGTAGGAGTGACGGATGGGCCCTTTACATCGATTTTGCAAGAGATCAAGAGTAGTGGACAAAATGGGGGTCCGGCATAAGGCTCTGTGCAGAGGTTCGATGGATCAAGGGGCAGGAGGAATGGATCGGAGGAGCACTGTATTGGTTTTTTCTTGAGAACAAAGCATCTTTTGTATGAGAGCAATCGGTCCATTCTTGAGTGGAAAAATTGGATAATTTATATTTATACAGTCAGCCATGAGCGTAATGAGTATACCGCGTTCAAGTTATGACGAATAGCTTCGCCGATTTTGATCACTCGAAGTATCACGTGATCAAACATGGTCGTCGTGTGTATGGAGTTATTTGATCGGTCAATTGCACTATAGAGGTTTACTACGTCACAACCGGTTTTCGATACGGTGAAAGAATTAGCCTTGACTCATTTCGTCAAGGCCGGACTGGATACCATTAGAAAGTATTCAATTGTTTTCCCCAACAATTGGCCAATTGACCATCCACTAAAAAACGTACAAAAGATTATTTTTCCCGGACAAAATACGTACAATGCTCGTCTAAAATCTGGCTTCTAATTCCTTCACTACGTCAGGCTATCTGTTTAAGTTAAAGACTAAACTTCACCATTCGGGATAACAGACCATATTCCTCCTGCTTTCACTGTATATTAGGAACGGCAAGACAAGAAACGTTATCACACGACGAAAATGCTCAACCAAAGTGAATGTATGATTTTGTCATCTGATCGCATACCGTCGTGACATAAAACAAGTGATCTGATTGGTCAAAACATGCTGCGTTATTGTGTTGTCGATTGGCTGTAGCTCACTGTGGCATTTTTCAAGAACACAAATCCGTGATAGAGATAAACCTGATTTTAGAGAGGATGCCAAACCCTGAGCACAGCGCCTTATGCCTTTTCCCACTACTGACACTACACCATTTCATCCACGAGAAGTATAGCTTCGTGGTCTTGTCTGGGGATCATACCTTTAGTTGGAGCTGTGGAAATTGATAAATTGAATGCAACCAACCCTGTACATAATTCTGTTAGAATTAAGCTGAACAAGTTTGAAACTGAATGTTTTCTTCATTTACAACAAAGAATAATGATGTACTAATACGAAAGGTCGTATACAGTTATGGAATATAAATATCTGATGCATACAAACCTGTTATTGTTGTTTAATTATTCAATCACCTCAATTTTCGTAACTTTTGGATATTGGTTATTCAGTAGATGTTTGATAATCCCAATGTGTGGGGGTTTTTTTCAAATGGTTATAGCCAATACACTTTATACTCTATATAGACATGGTTGATTTTCCAAATAACAGAACTTTTCGCGTATGGAGCCGTTGAAAATTACTAAACATCATGAAAAACCAACTCTTCTTGGAGTGTACAACGGATTCTCCATTAAACTAGATTTGGTTTATATGTACTTTTCAACTTACTTTTCAAACCACAGGTGAAATTTAACGGAGGTTTAACGCTTACCCAAGAGAAATTCCTTTTGCGCTTACGTCTATATGCAGCAAAATTCAGCTTCATCAGTCCCGCACAAAAGACTGTTTCTCGTGTAGAGAAAATATTCAAGTAAAATTTTTTTGTAAACTGTTTTTCGCATACATGACACCATCAACCAAACCGATCCAAGGTTTTCAATATCACTAATTATGCGGTGTGACATACCGAAATATATGTGGCATTTTCTCTAGCTAATTTAAGCTCTATACTAAAAAAACAAATCAGCAGACGAAAACCCAATTTCAAACCTCCGTCGATGCTCAAAATTTACATTATAAAACTTGGCTATTTCTCCTGGAATACACACAGCATCTGTACAGAATTGAAAATATTTATTTTTGGCTTCATCAACATAACAACAAGGGGATTTTTTAACCTGTAAGGTTCCCAAGTTCGACAAAGCTGACTCATTTTGTCATTTAACATACGTGCGGTTAGTTGAACGAACATTGATACAGGGATCTCTCAGTAATTCAAATAGGTCACGTAGCTCATATCAGTGCTTGAAAGTTATCCGACTAAGAGATAAGATGAAGAATTTGTGCTTGCATCAAGAGATGTCTTTTCAGTGTTTATGGTAGCAGTTGAGATGGTTGAGATCGTGAATGAAATGGTCTGTGTAAGTTGAATGCTCCGGCGCATTGTTGAATTTCAAACCAATATTCAGCCCAGAGCTCAATTTTCTACCATGTGATGCAGTGCGAAACTCTGACATACATGACCATTTCTGCCAATGTTGGCTTTGTGGTTTCGTAAACTTGTCGTCCAACTGTATCTTTTTGAGTTCAATGACATTACGTACTTCTCGTTCGTGTATCTGCTTCGTGCTCATTATTATTCGTCGTATCTGTCGACTATCAGAACAATAGACCAAATTCATACTCAGTGGTTAAATGAGTCTGAGACCCGTATTCAATATTTTAACCCACGATGCGTTCACGAGACATACCCCGTTGCCAAGACGAAAGTATTTAGGCCGCGAGCGCTAGTGAGGCAAACAATCAAATATCGACCACTGTCTGTTAGTGAGGCAAACAATCAAATATCGACCACTGTCTGTTAGTGAGGCAAACAATCAAATATCGACCACTGTCTGTTAGTGAGGCAAACAGTCAAATATCGACCACTGTCTGTTAGTGAGGCAAACAATCAAATATCGACCACTGTCTGTTAGTGAGGCAAACAATCAAATATCGACCACTGTCTGTTAGTGAGGCAAACAATCAAATATCGATCACTGTCTGTTAGTGAGGCAAACAATCAAATATCGACCACTGTCTGTTAGTGAGGCAAACAATCAAATATCGATCACTGTCTGTTAGTGAGGCAAACAATCAAATATCGACCACTGTCTGTTAGTGAGGCAAACAGTCAAATATCGATCACTGTCTGTTAGTGAGGCAAACAATCAAATATCGATCACTGTCTGTTAGTGAGGCAAACAGTCAAATATCGATCACTGTCTGTTAGTGAGGCAAACAATCAAATATCGATCACTGTCTGTTAGTGAGGCAAACAGTCAAATATCGATCACTGTCTGTTAGTGAGGCAAACAATCAAATATCGATCACTGTCTGTTAGTGAGGCAAACAATCAAATATCGACCACTGTCTGTTAGTGAGGCAAACAATCAAATATCGATCACTGTCTGTTAGTGAGGCAAACAATCAAATATCGACCACTGTCTGTTAGTGAGGCAAACAATCAAATATCGACCACTGTCTGTTAGTGAGGCAAACAATCAAATATCGACCACTGTCTGTTAGTGAGGCAAACAATCAAATATCGACCACTGTCTGTTAGTGAGGCAAACAATCAAATATCGATCACTGTCTGTTAGTGAGGCAAACAATCAAATATCGACCACTGTCTGTTAGTGAGGCAA